>JARRAA010005314.1:0-13652 GCA_030557295.1 Ecitodaemon sp. MM-2014
AATTCCCCGTGATTTCACGTTCCATCGCTATTTTCGCTATTTTTACTCCACGATTTCATCATGATTGAAGTGTCTGATGGACTTACAACTTATTACGTCCATGAGAATATTTTATATCGTAGAAATCGAGTGGAGGCCGTACTCTTACAATACCAAACTTATTACCTGCATCGACATGTACCGACACAGTTCCTACAAAAAAAATGAAACTTTTGAGGTATACTGGAAAATAGAGGGGCTCTTTCCGAATTTCGAATTCGGCTATGCAATAAAGCAATAAACGCCGCAAAAAGAGCATCCGACCCTTAATAAACAAACCCAGGTACTCTACCCATTTTCGATCTATCGACCGGGTCCCCCCGAGTTGCTATTTGGTAGACAGTCGTTACTAGCCAGTTGGGGAAGACACGAAGCGTTGCGGAGGTGTCTCCGATTTCTAAAACGAGACCGCGTCGTCTGGCACGCTAACGATGTTTGATGGCAAATCAAAACGAACGAATGTAGCTGTTCACTAACTAGCATCAAATGTTTAAAACAGACATTCGATTCTATGGGAAAACGCCCCAGTATTTGCAAGCAGAAAAACCAAAGCCGGCCTGACACGAATCATTTCTATGACACCCAATACTTTCTACATTTCTCTGGATTCCGCGCCATTTCCAGACTAATCACTTTCAGGGTGCGGCTTGTTTGTTTACACCAAAATTCGTGATGCACTTTTGGCTACTCGATGAAATCCAAAACCGACCGAAAACATTTGTTATTAGTTAATGTTATTAGGCGTTTTCAGAGAAGGGAGCCGCACTCCGCAGCTGTTTTCTCAGCCTTGGCAAGTCCCACCTCTGGCTGCAGCGTGCAGCCTGCGTCACGCGCAGGGGTAGGCCGAAAGGACGTGCAATCTAAAACGTGTTTGTAAAAACAACAGGCACTACAAATTTCAGTACAAATAGAGGCGGGCAGCGCAAACAAGCGAACGCAGGGAGGATCGAACCGCGCGGCGGCGGCTCCGATGAAGATGCGAAGAAGGAGAGAGGGCTGCACGGTGGCGCCTTAAGTCAAACAACTCTCGAGAGCGCCGCTCGAAATTTATTTGAACATACAATGAGAAATTTAAACAACGAAGAGATAAAGACACGTGGACCTTTCGTCGGCGAAGAATCTCGATAAATTTGTTTGCAAAACACTCGGTATCCGTGGATATTTTTAGTTGGCGAGCTAAGTACGCTCTGTTTGACTGCGCTTGACTTTATTCCGGCGTTTCACATCCCCTCCCGTCCCGCTGTCAGCGCCCTCCGCCGGCTGACAAATATTGACGCGCCGAAGTTAAACACTGGTCCTCGCGGAACACCTGACGGCGTCCATAAACCTTCCGTCAAACGACATTATTTCACAACAACTACATAAATACATTATCAAGCAATCTCGCTCAGATGAACTTAAGCCCCACCACGGAGCGTTCCCACTCTTCTGGTGCTGCGTATTCCCGAGGACACGCCACTTCAATAATCCCTATCGACGAAGCAATCGGCGTCATTATTAATTGCTAGGTTTCACTTTACGCCAAGCCGTTGATTAATTTTTCATTATTCTTTTACTTGTTGAGCGTAACGAGGTGAAACCAGGTTAGCGGTGGAACGGCCGTACGAATGTACGTAATCATATTAAGGACATAATTCACACGGAACGCCCACGCCGTTTATCGATATTAATTAATCTCGCAGGCAATCTGCATAATTAAAGACACCGCGTTTAGGCATTCGCGCGGGCTCGTTATAAAGAGCTTTATGTAAACACTTTCTCGCGTCTATCATCATATTTCATGGCATGGTTTCATTCTAATTATTGCCTGTCATAGACTTCTGATTTTACAACGTTGCTAAAACCGCGCTTTGGCCGATCGCTCGCAGCCACACAAAGCGGGAAAATGTTTATCGTCAAATAAATTACAAATATTATTTCTAGAAAGCACAGCACCAGAAAGTAACTGACCCATGGTCACGGGAATATCCTTGATATGGCCGGCACGAACCCACGACCTCACGTGCTTTTCACAAATCAGTCCCAAGCTTTTACGCCCGGAACTAGCCGCTCAAAATAATTACGAAAAATAAAATGGCGCATTATCAGTCAGAAGGAGATAAGATTGCTTATACGGAGCAAAAACTAGAACCCCTAATGTACGTTCGGCTTTTATTCGCTTCTGTCGCCACGGGGTAATGCGTGCTTAGCGTTTAATTTAATTCAAACGACGTGGGCGTCGAGTTTCCCCGACCGCGGCGCCTGTGTCGTTCATTTCCGCCTAAAGGCCGGCGTGAATTGTTTGTTTATAGAAGTGGTGACTAACGGCGGCGTGGCGTGGTCAGAGCGCATTTAAAAGTCGCAAAAATCGCGTCGCGCCGCGACGCCGTATCATTATCGCACCGCCGCGCGACGACGAAAAGGCACGACGGGGCAAACCGGCACGTAACAATCGAGAGCGAAAACTCTGGCGGCCGGTCGTAAACGGCCTTAATGCGAATGCGGGCTGATTTATATTTTATGTTTTTACTTAAAAGTTCAAAGAAGTTCGCTGCGAGAATTCCGGCAAAATCACGCGCCTTTCATGCGTTTCCTCGAGGTTGCTCTCTAATTTAAAACCGATCTCGCGTTGATTGGCGCGCGTATTAAAATCGCGCGTGTTTCGTCTCAGACAATTCTAAAAACGGCTTGCTAGAGATTAAACGCTCTCCATCGCTCAAGAAAGCGTTCAACGTCAGAAATAATCCGTTAGTGCTGGCAGTGCGCGCTCGGGCGCATTTGATATTTTAATAAGTTTATTATCAAGAGATAATCACCGATTTTATGACACCCCAGATTCGCCTCCATTGCTGCCCCAGCAACTCTACTCGAAGCGCGCGCGCGCCTTTCATCTGGACTCAGCCGACCGACGTCGCCCACATTTTTACGTCCCGCGACGCGGCGGGCATAATTCTCGACGAGGAACAGGTGCATTCGCCGCGTGCGAACTGCGCGCGCCCGTGAATGCATCTCGGCGAGCGCGAGCTCCGGGGAACTCGCGAGTTTCGCTCGTCGCAGTCCCGGTAATCCGACGCAAGGCGCGACCGCGCGGCGCGGACGGCGGCGCCGACTTCCTTAAATAATTTCGCGTTTTCTGGCGTTTACACGTGTTCACGCTTTGCTGCCTCGCATGACGCGCTCCTCATTATTCGCGCTCGCTCGCAGCGGCGAACTAATAATATTCGAGCCGACTTCAATTCACGTGCACGCGCGTTATGCTCTCTCGCTTCCGCGTTTTATTTCTTCCTTCCTAACGAACCCCACGCGCCGACGTGCTTTCCGCTTATCG
Source organism: Ecitodaemon sp. MM-2014 (assembly GCA_030557295.1). Classification (NCBI taxonomy): domain Eukaryota; kingdom Metazoa; phylum Arthropoda; class Insecta; order Coleoptera; family Staphylinidae; genus Ecitodaemon; species Ecitodaemon sp. MM-2014. Next base: position 3,347 of record JARRAA010005314.1, read on the forward strand.
TGAATTTATTCCGAGTGCACTAATCCTTGCGCGACGCTCCTGCATTTCTTGCGGAGTCGTGGTCTCGTCTTTGATGTGGATTCGACATTCGCGGCCCGCGTCCGCGCTTCATTTGTATGTGGGGTGCGATGCGCAGCGTCTGTTTGTTCTTGAGACGCGCCGAAAACTAATGACACAATTTGTCGACCGCTCGACGCGCCTACAAACGCGGCGCGCATGCGAGCAGCGACGGGAAGCGATAAAACTTAAAAAGGACCGAAAAAAACACGCGTTATAAATATACCCGGCGCGCATGTGCGAAACGGCAATCGCATGGGTCGTCCTCGACCGTCGATGACGAGCAATTAACCAAACGGCGCGCCGACAAAGATGCGCCAAGCGCCTTAATTCGAAAACAAAAACAAACAACTTTTTTGCTGTTTGGCAACTTCTTCTTCTGACCGTTTTGATTAGTTCCGATGAAATAAACGAACGCGCGTAAATGTGGCGGCGAATTAAAAACCGGCGCAAATGCGGCGCGAAAAGCGCGTCGAAAGTGAAAATGAAAATGGAAACCGGCCGCGGGTGCCAACCGCCAACCAGGTCGGTCGCGCGCGAACGGAGCGCAAAGTTGTTATTGTAATTGAATTTAAATCGTGCATGATGTTCGCGCCGATGTAAACACGTGCAAATATCAAATGAAAGCGCTCCCGGGAAGTGCGATTGAGGCGCACGGGGGGAAACGCGTTTCATATTTGCGGCGGGGAAAACAAACGAGCGGCTTAACTAAGCATTTCCCAGGGCGAATAAAAATGACTCCTCGGCCCGACTCTCGCGGTATTTGCTTTCTATTTACGGGCGCGACGTTAAACGCTCCCGTGCTTTCCCGCTCGCCTCGGCCGCCTTCTAGTTTTTCCTTTGTCATACGATATTGTTACATTAGTGCTCTCCGGCCGTTCCGTCTCCGATTCCGCGTTCTCCTCGATTTTCCCACTTCCGCGCGGCGCGCGCGCGCCGTCTGTTGCTCGCATTAGCGACCCAAACCGCACTCGAGATTTCCGCTTTTCGCGTTGCATTTTTACGCGCGCGATGCTTATCGCGCGTCGCTCACTTTCCGCTTTCGTCGGGAGCGTTTATTGCGGCGCATAAATTGCGCCACAGGTAAATTAAAGCGCTGGAGAAAAAAAGGCCGCGCGTCCGCTCGCCGCCCGTCGACTTTGTTAACTTTGTTACGGCGGGCGCTTTTAAGCGCCGCGAAGTAAGTGAAACGTTTACGTCGCGCCCATCATCCGAGCGTCTCGGCCCTGGTCCCGAGCGATGAATATTTAAATGGGGCGCATTGTGTCGACCTTAATTTCCCGTTTCGTTACTCTCCGCGCCGTCCGGAACGTAAACATTTTAACATCAACCGACAGCAATCGAAAGCGTTGTCAATTCGTATGAGAGATCTGGAGGCGCGACGCTCAAGATTGCGAACAGGTGATTCAAAACGCGCATAACAATCGAGATCAAGATGAGGTGTTCGTTTGTTGGTTTTTATCGCGCGCCGTGCTTGCGCCGTAAAGAAGACGTTTTAACGTTCGCCCCGATGGACTCATTCAACACGCGTCCGATTGATTTATGACAACGCGTAACAATATACAGCGCGAACAATGGTATATTAATTTTTTACTCGCTTCGGTTACCTGCTTCTCTCTGGAGCGTTATCAGTCCGGGCGGCAGTCGAAAAAAGCGCCTCGTGCAAATACGATTAGCTTGTCGTCGCAGATGCCCCTCCGGTGGGTGCATTTGCATTCGCAATTGAATTGAATTTTCATTAAGAAATTGATGAAACCCGCGCCTGATGCTGAGCAGCGCTCAAAAAGGGGACTTCATAATTTACTCCTGCGACGCGTGTGTTGCGCGTAATTCAATCGAAATTAAACATGAGGCGCGCGCGACGTAATTAAAACACACCCTTTAACTAACTTTCCCGGCAAGGGCGCGCGGCGCTCGCACTCGAAGACACATGACCCTTTCACCCCTGAATTGAACTGCAGCCAGGAGACAACTGTGCGACAACGCGGCGTCGGATTTGCATAAAAACAAAAGCAAAAAAAAAAACGAGCGAAAACGTGGATGCACTTGTGTGAGCACTTTTTAAACAATGAGCGTTAACAAGGCCTTGCGAAGCAACACGATAATTAACTTCCCATTAAAATTCAATTAAAAATCTCTTGTTTTCGGTTTAATTGCAAGCAAGAGGCAGGCTAAACACAAATTTATGCATAAACTCATCGTTTTGTGCGAAGCCAAATACCAGAACACATTTTAGTCTTGTTTATCGACCTTAGATGGCGGTACACAAAGCAAATCTCGGAAAACATTCAAAGGAAGATGTCCTCAGATATAACTCCCCATTGGCTAATTTATTTATTATTACAGCTTTGTAAATTATAATTGTTTGCTTAAAGCGCTCGCACCTCCTTCTAAATTTATCGATATTTACGCGTTATGTATTCAGATGCAGTTCTAGGTATAAATAGCCGAGACTTTAGAAGCGAAGTTATGGCAATAACACGCAGTCAACACACAAAGATCATTGGACGTCAGCGTGCTGCGCGGCTCCTATAATTTTTAAATATTTTTAGAAATTTATACGCGCGTGAATTATGAGCGAGATTAATAATGTCTAATCTCCCGACGTCGCGCATAGATCAACGAGACAGTTTTTAAAACACGCCGCTCGGGATAAAGCACGTGAAACGAAGAAGAAAGGGAAATATTTCGGTCCACGGAACGGACAGGTTTGGAGAGCTTCTTACGAGAAAACTTCCGAAGAATGTTAATTGACGGAAATTGAAAGGCAGATAAAGATTGGAAGCTGGATATTGTACGCGCACAATATACGAGGTGATAGTGCGCGATAATCCAATTTCATCGAGTGCGAACTGAACTAGACTCAAGTCTCGGGCTCGAGTGGAAGGAACATCGGGAGCGCACTCCAGGCGCACTTCATCCGCACTTCATCCACGTGAATTCCGCCCGCCTCGTCCCACAGTGCTCGCCGCGAACGAGAACTTTATTAATGACCGCAATCAGTTTCAATCAGGATGCATCTGCTCGTCAAGCATATTTCAAAGCCTTCGCGTTCTCGTCGTGCGTGAATTGATTTTATTTACATGCCGGGAGCGCGTCCCAGTTGGGCGCAATTAGTAAATTGTTGCTGCTCGTGCTCTCGATGGCGAAAACATTTAATTCGAGACCGAACTAATTGATTGTCGTTAACCTCTCCGTGGAATATTGCCGCTCGGGCGCGATTGGTTATCGAGTCATGCGATGTGTGAACGGGCACTCTGCAAACTGGGCTTTATGCGCGCGCCTCGCAATGTGGGCATTAGAAGGAGTTAGCATGTTGGACCCTTAATTAAATACATTAGCACAATGACCATTCACACCCGACATTAGCAACGGCCACCGCCATGGCCGTCGGCATTCAATGTGCAGATAGCAAATCTTAGTGCTCGGCAGGATTTGCGAATGTTCAGGGTAGATTGCATCAACTCGGTCCTAACTCAGGTATTCTCCCAGCACTGGATCTCTAATTTTTTAGCGGTGGTGGTTATTCGGTGGTGCTTTTGGGAGCGATGCATGCATGCAACACGCAGTTTTACACATCCACCTAACCACAATATATCGCCCTCGTTACCTCCTACATAACCGTATATTAATTAGGCGAATGTGGCGCGATAATGTAAACGTGCCGGGGGGGTTTTCATTTTATTCCATTCAAGTTCAAACGCATCTCACACCAGCGGGACGATGCTAAACACCTATTTTTATTTCCTCCCCAAATATTAATACATTCAATTTTGATTTGGGTTGAGTACAACGGCTGCAAGCTATTACCGCTCGTTGTATTGAAATTAACCGGTGGGTAATAGCACGACATTAATTAATTTCATAGCCACGCGCACATTGAATGTAACAATCTGTTATTTACCAATGGCGAGGATTTTAATGAGAGTAAACAACCCGGAATGCAATTTTAATCAGCACACATTTTACGAGCAGAACATGATGAAAAGGGGATACTGTTACGGGCAGATTTATTGCAAAAAAATAATCCTTTGTGGCCAAGAATATCGTCGATGTCGGCGCCGAAGCATCTGAAGGAAAATTGCGCACGTTTTGACTAACGATGCCCCGTCCTGTGCAATTTGAATAAGTTGATACATACTTTTGTGCACGCGCAATGTAGATACATCTGCATAAATCCCCTCTGGCCAGATCGACTTTACGCGGCCGGCGAAGGGATCTCAGCGAAACGCGGCCGAAACGAAACGATTTTAATTAAATTACATCGTTGCTGTCTTCGGGGCTACCATTGTAACCGACGTACAAATATTGTGGGCTCGTTAAAGGTTTTAAAGACGTACCCCACAACAAGTATCCTTTATTGTACACCGAGTGTCGTGGAACTGCAGGAAAGAAAATTAGAGCCGGGATTATCGTGGCATTGATTCGATCGCCTTGTGTACTTACAGCAATTCGCTGTAATGTAAACAGTTTTAAATTTTAAATTTTGATTTATGTAGATCATGGCAGAGGGTCTGCGTGGTTGGGAGGTTGTGCGAGGGAAAGCTCTGTAACTGTGCTGTCAGACGTTATGTTACGTTCACATCGATTTCTTGCCATGCACCGACGTCGACATGCCGTTTCAATTATATTTATTACAATGACATCGATATAAGTTACTGTGCCATGTCACAGACCAAGGTTCCAATATCCACCCATGTTATACTCGATGATAGATCACTGATATGTTGGTATACATCCGTGGAACAATAAAAGTCGAACTGTGTCGTTCGACAATTGAATATTTACGAGGATACGAGGAAATCAATTGATTCTAAGGAGTTTAAATTGAGTTTAAAGTTTCTGACACATGCCCCCATTATCAGTAATATTACCATCATCTTGATTGCTACAAATTGTGCGGCATGTTCCTCACAGTTTCGAATCATCACCACCGCCCGGGGCTTGTGATTTTTGATTCGAGGCGCAGACAGATTTTGTTATTGTTAATTTGTTGATATATCAAATGGAAATTGGATAAACATCATCATAAAATGAATGCAGCCCGCAGGCGCAAATTAATTGTTTACTCGCAGGTAACATAGCCTGTTGCGTAGGTATCTCGTAGAAAATTGATGCGACTAATTACGAATTATTTGTTCAGGTAATTAATTTCATTGTGTGCTCTGATACAGTTCCGCAAGTTCTGTTAACCATGCCTGGTTGGCGTGAGTAGTTCCTGCCCGCAGTGTAAATCTTTGTGTTCGGAGGGCAGGAGAGCAAGCGCTCTCCATGATGGATTAACAAATATTAATATGCATTCGGGGCTGGTTTGGTGACGTCGGCGCACCTATACACCTGTGCAGCAAGAAGGAGAACGCGGTCGAAGGTTAGGGGATGCATGCTGGCTGCGAGTTAGCCTGGAGCGAAGGCTTTCGGGCTGCGAATGCGGCGAAATTAATCAGAATTACAGATTAGCAACATCATCGTCAGCGGTATTAGCCGTCATTGCGCCCTGGCGGTAAACTATGGCAACCGCGGCTGATACAAGTAATGACAGGATATAGACGGGATAAGCAAGCGGCAGCTTCCGGCGGCGATGTCGACGGAAGTTTTGTTGGTTTTTGCGGGGGAAGGACGAGAGTTGCAAAGTTCGAACTTGCTAAGTTATGTCAAGCCTTTAGGCAAATTAAGTCTAATCCAAACTGCACCATGAGCACCGACAACAACCCGCCTCCTGCGCTGAAATAGATCCGAAGTCTTCGAAGAAGCAACCAATAGTTCAATTTGACTTATCAACACCTTATGTGCAGCGTTCGAAAGAAACCTGCAAAGCTTTTAAGCCCTCATTTTACTTTGCGAGCTCACCGGCTCACTACTGAGGTTTTGCACTCTTCTGCTCTAATTCCAGGCGCACGCCGTAAATCCAGCCGACACATGCCCGGTGACGAACGCCGGCTGCTTCCGAAATGGAAGTCTTAACGGACGTCTTGGTTCGTAATTAAGCGGCGTGTAAAGTTAGTTTCAAAGGGTCGCCGCGAGGTGCTAACGGGGGCGACGTCATGCCCACGCTCGGGCGTCTGCCGTTCCACCCTTCCGACTCCCTCGGACGCATAATGACCGCATTGAAATTGTAAGTGATACAAGCGATACGTTAGGGACGTCGGTGGTCACGTCCTGCACACATCCACACGACTTACGGAAAGTCACCGCTTCGAGGATATACAACTTGGATTCTTAACGCCTAATACATAAGTAAGTAGGTGGTTTCATTTTCTACAGTGTGTCTGAGCCCAGACCCAGGAACAAAACTCGCGATCGGGAGGTAAACCGCCGAATTGAATTATCAACTATTCGTGACGCTTTGCAGTTACGATTGTGCGGATGATGGATTGTGTTTTACTCGCAGTGTGATAAAGTTCAGATGGATGATCAAGCGGTGTGTTCTACTGGTAGGTGGTGTGTTGGTGGATAGATGTGGAACTTCCTTAATTAGTTGTTTATGCCTTCAGGGCACGTCCATTCAACGACGCCGACACGTAGGTCGCGCGACTCATTTTCTTATGCGTCTAACTAGCCACAGGATGAGTCACCCTAATGCTTGCGCAAGTTAACCCTTTGAGACGACGCTGGACTCAACCGAAAACAACAAGAAAGGTCCCCAAAAACCATCGAGAAGTTAACATAATCGCTATCTGATCCAATTCACATGTTTAATTTGAAAATCATTCGCCTTTGACAATCTGACAACAAAATTACACGTCGCCCAACAACTTAATGCCGTTCCCTCTGGTCCTCGCCCGACTCGCGCGTTTCTGCGCATTGTGCTATTCGTTCCGATGTGCGTCTAGCATGTATATAATTAATTCTGATTAATCATTCAAACTAGCCGACAGCCGAGGGTCGTGAAACAAACACTCCGTCCCAGATCGTTCGTAACCTCCACCTTAATCATAACAATGCGAAGTTCTACCTTGTCACAAAGTACGAGCATTGATCACGAGCGAACCAGGAATCATCGGCGTCGTCGTCGTCGGCCTACTGGTGGGTTGCCAGAGCAGGAATTATAATGGATGAAGTCTCCACTCCGAACTTATTAGAAGCACTTTGATTAATCGAGGAAAATTATGGCGAGCGGCGCGGGAGACGGTTAACAATCGATTTGTCAGTTTCAACCATTCATTCGGACAAGATGCGACAGCGCTGGGCGCCTACAATAGATGAATTACAATGTCGGGGCGAATTACAGACGTTAATTGGAGCACGGAACTTTCAATCATGGAAATTACCTCAGCGATCTATAAAATTTTCGCCTGAAAATCGGCTGCCTAACAAATAAGAAACGAAACGCAGGGAAAAAAGGAAAAACTCATTTGCGAGAGGGATGAAGGATTCATTATTTATGTAAACTTGTGCGTTGCTAAAAGGTTTTTATCAGAGAAATTTAAATTGCCCTAATAGGCAAATAAGCACATAAATTACTATAGGGCGTTTCGTAAACACAAAAGTTTTGAAATCTCGATAGAAATTATTTGCAGGAAAATGTTTCAAGCTGAAAGAAAGTTTTTCTATTGAAACGTAACGTTCTGCCCTTTCGTTTCTCCGTTTATTCGTTATTATATGATTATATTATGATTATTATTACTATTAGTATTAAAATGCCAACGACGTAATCTAGAAAATGTAATTAGCAGATAAGCCTAAAGCACGCGAAATGAACGCCACACTGCTATCGATCTAAGAGGGTTAGGTGCGCCCCGAAGGGTTACAATGCGAATAGAAATGAGAATATAATGAAATAATTCTTAATAAATTTAAGGTTTGCGAATAGGAATTGTTTGAATTTTCAGACGGGGGGTTCGCAGAGGACCCCGTGGATAATAGTGGATAATAGGTGGTAGTGTCTTCGTTGACAGGTACAAATTAGTCGATTCGTCATTTATAATGCGCGCCGTAATGCATTCACGAAATTGTTTCGTCTCATTGCGGCGTTTTGTTTCACCACTCCTCGGCGCGCTTTTTTATTTTGATCCGTGATTGATTAATTGATGTTTATACGGTTGAAGGACCCGCGGCCGCGGAGTGGTATTTAGCGTCGCAGCGGGAATTCACTCCGGAGCACGCCCGCCGAACGTCGGGAGCGCGACGAGACTCCCGGCAGGAGAAAACCGAAATTATGAACCGAAACGTCCGTCGGATATTTAAATTCCGATCGCACGCGGCGCGTACCCTTGGGCGCCAATGAAATTTAGCTATTACGTCATTATCGCCTTGTTAAGCGCGTGAATTCTGCTAACATTCCATCATTAGGCGTTTTAAGAGATTTAGAATTCAATTCAATAATTTCCGGCGCATTCCAAGGCCGTCCGGGGAATAACAACAACAAATTGAAACCAATTTCGCGTAAATTCGCCTAATGGACTTTCCTTAATTAAGTCTGATATGTCTTCATTAAACTTGGACCAACGCTGCTGCGCTAGATGCAATGAAAGTCGCGCGTTCAGTCGAGAGACTTGTTGTTCGCGTCCGCGGCATGCGCGACGAGGGCGGCGACGTGTTGGTGCAATATCTTAAGAAACGACGGGCGGAATATCGCGAATGAATGCATGCCAGATGGACTTTAATATACGACGCGCGTTGCCGACAAAGAATAAGCGAACAGAAGCGAAGCGCTTAGGTGTCTGGGCATTTTCTTAAGTTAATTTCGCGAGTTTAATATGCGCCTTCAGCTGAATCATTTCCTGGGGAACTGCCATGGGGAATTTATTTGACTCGTTTTTTATTTTGCCGGCATAAAACTGAAAGTGTGCGACAGTAAACTAAGATGTGTTTTAATTAAACAACGCTGTGCTGTACCTGATGGCTTCAATTATCAACTGACGATTTTTGAGTCAGTCCGCGAGTCCGAATCATAGATCGTTAAATATCACCAACCCTGGTTACCAGGCTGGTGGTCAATTAAAATAACCACCACAGCGACAAAGCCCCCTGGAGGCGTATCATCCTGCCGGCACGCTGGTCCTGCGTCCGCGCTTCTACGAGCCGGTCTTTTCCGGTTTACAAAACGCAATCATCGTTCTGGTACATGAAATGTGTTTTTATTTGTTTGCGACTCTTCGGTGCGGCGTTTTATTGTAGTTTTTAATCTGCATTGTCCGATTGTAATTTTTGCACAAAGCCTTGCCCTCTTAATGATTCTGCGCCGTGACGTGATCCAATGTTTAACTCTTTTCGCTGATTCAATACACAATACATGTCGCACTAACGCTCGCGGCAAATAATTATTGCAACCGACACAATTTTAGGGCATTTTACTAAATAACCTCTTCGGGCACGCGTTTCCGGCAAATGAATTAATTACGAAACGGCCGAATTACAGCGATACGTACGAGGAATGAAAATGAGCTCGCGCGCGCGCGCGCGGTTTGTTCGAAAGTTAAATTTCGACACAAATTAAAAGGACGAGGCATGGCGCGGTCCTAATGACGACCGCTGTCGAACGAGCTCGCAGCGAGACAAAAAGCGCTCGACTTCATGCTCTCTGCGCTCCGACGAAATTATGACACTGAAACGCCGCAATTCCAACGCAAATTATAATTCGCCCGTGGTTTTTGTTGCAATTTGGGAATTCAAATGCGCGGGATTATTATTTTTACGCGGGAAATTTTCGAAAATTTCCTCTCGCGTTGTCCGCGCTCCGCGTCTTGGAAACGTTTACAATTTCCGGCAGCTATCCGCCGTCCGCGTTCGGCGCTGGATTCTTCTCGCACAAATTGTTCCGAGTTCCTCGTCGCATTCTAAAGCAAACCCATCGCATGCCCTCCGCCGACCTCGCGCTCTTTGGCTCCGCGCGTTATCATTATCATCGCGTTGCGCTTCTTCGCGCGCTTCGAGCGCACTTTTGGCTCGCGACGGCAAGAACCCGAGACCGGCAGGACCGCTTCAAATTGGTTCCAAGATTACGCTCGCTCTTATGCAACTCGAATTGCGAAATCGGGAAACGTGCGCGGACGAGGAAAGTTTAAATAAATTTTATCATCGAATCGTTTTCGTTAAAACTAGCGATCGAAGCAGAAACAAGAGAAGTAATGCTAAAGCTAACAACTTGTATGTGAGGAGCTGTCAATACGAAGGCAACAAAAAAAATTGATGATCACCTGTTCCCTGGTGCTGCACGTCTGACTGCCGAAGTCATAACTTTAACACAGGTGAGACATAAAACGCTTTAAACTATTGACGTTTTCCAGACGCGGCGCACGTTAAAACCGGC
>JARRAA010005321.1:0-18920 GCA_030557295.1 Ecitodaemon sp. MM-2014
TATTGTTTCAAGCTTTTAAAAAATAAATTTGGAATTAGTTAAATTACGACACGCATTGTTGGCGTTATAATTTAACTAATCCCGAATACATTTTTTTTAACAAACCTAAAAAGAGTGCGAGTGTGCGCAGGCGATGCTAACTTCGTCTGAGGGAAAGAGTCGCGGTCGTGAATTCGAACCACGTGTGTCGTTGGGTGATACTCACCTCGTCCTGAAATTGAAAGAACAACTCTTCTGCCACGAAACGAAGTTATGAACCATCGTTTTGGGAAATAGAAAACAGTCACTGTCACAGAATAAGTAAAGATTATATTGTTCTTGCAGTAATATAACAATATTTATGATTATCACATTCAGGAATACAATACATATTTTGATTTGAATTGACATTCAGTACATTAAGCTCATCGAGGAATGATTCGGAGTTAAAGTTGCGCAAGCGTTTTCGTTTTTATATCGCAAAACAAGGGTGGCTGATCAGCGATTACGCGATATGGATGGATGCCGATTTTGATTGATATTTACAATACTTCGAACAATAGAGCAATACAAAATATACTTTTAGAAAGGTGACGAGTCATACGTTATCATGTCCATATTCATAAATACTCTTTTGATATAATTCATATGTTTCTTTCGTAGATAGGATTATGCTGTATACGATATGTCTCTGGTCGAGTCGGTGCCGAAGTTGTGTGTTCTTGCGGGGTACATTCATTGTCCATGGCCATCTAGGTGTATACAAATATAATTGTTGTTTATGCACAATATTTCGAGGAAACGATGCGATTAGGATTCATAGTTTCCGCGCGTTTCAGCGCGCTTTAGATTGTCAGAACTTTCGTAATTTCGAATTTTCGAATGGAAACTTGGTTTCATGCGTCGATATATCTCTAGGCTTAAGTACACGAGTACCTTACTAAGGTATCGCAATGTTCAATATGCATACTGACTTTGTCATAGAAAAGTTATCTCAGTTATAAGAGCACACGATTATTCTTATACGCGATTACAATAATTGAATCTTCATTTGTGTTCCGTTAGTGTAAAGCGTTGAAAAGTGATAATTTAATAAGTCGGCGGCAAGTTGCAAGGTATAGGTTCCATTTTCGTTTAACATTCAGTGCGTGAAGTTGTTGAAAAACAAATATGCTTGGTCACATTCGGATTCGGCCGGGCATACAAACGTTAGTTAGCAAATCGCAGTTTTTGTTTTCGAACGAAATCCTGCGCGCATCTGTCCGTCGTCCTCAATTCCAAAATTTGTAGTATCGGTTGATCTGAAACGAACGTAAAACAGAGAATATTACAGAACGTCAATACACCCCATCCCGTTTCTTACTTTTCTGATGTTGTTGCATCAGGTGCAAATCAACTGGCTTCAATCCATGGAAATTATCCACGCCGAGACTGTTATCGGCCACGCCCGGAATCATTCCCAACGAGAGGAAGGCCTCCCCGGCAAAGTCGTTCGCCGTCAGGACGTCGTGATCCATGACCGTGAAGACGATCATCGCGCCGGGAGATCTGCACTGCTCCAGCGTGACGCTGAATTCGAAGCACTCGTCGAAGATCGGATGCAGCGTCTTCTTGTGAACGTTGGTCTGCTGCTCGTTGCAATGCGGAAAGACGCGCGCGGGCAGCAATTCGATGATGACGAACGGATCGCTGAAACCGTTAGGATCCAGTGGTATGATGTCCCGCGCTTGCAGCACCTCGACGCAGAGCGAATCGTGATTAAAATACGCGCGGACCGTGAGCGCGCCGTACTGGGTGCATCCGCTGGTCAGTTGATCGTGCAGCCTTTGGCCATAGAACTTCTCGATCAGCGTCTCCGTGTCCGTCCGATGGTACTGCAGCCGTTGCTCGACGTGATAGTAGTTCTCCGAATGCAGGACTTCCATCGAGAGGCCCTGCCCGTCCGCGTGGAAGAACGAGATCATCATTTCCAACGCGGTGTGGAGTCGTTCGTGGAAGTTCGGCGGGATCTCCTCGACGCTCGTGCCGCCGTCCATTTGCGCGTTCAGCTCGGCCAACGCGTACTCCCACACCTCGGGCAGGACCCTCTGGAAGTTCAGCGGCAGCAGCGCGATGTTCAACGCTTGCAGATGGTAGTGAAGGTATTCGAACAGGGGTTCCATCGCCTCGTTGATCGGCAACGAGTCGGGTGACCATGCCAAATGGAACATCGTCTTCTTGAGCGAGTCCTGCATCAACGGACCCACTCGCTGGAGGATATCCATGATCCTCAGTTGCAGCTGTCCCAGGCAGCTCTCCAGTTGATTGGTCAGAACGGAGAATTGATTATCCACGGCGATCGCTTCCAACGTGAGAAAGTCGAAGTAGTTGGCGAGGAGGGATATGAACTTGAAGACGTATTCCATGTTATTCACCGCGACGCACATGTCGTCGGCGACCTTGAAGGGGCCCTGCTTCTCGAAGTAACCACTCTCGGTCAAAGCTTGGTAGATGATGTCGGCGTAAAGCAAAGCCGCCGAGCAAATGCAATCCAAGAGCTGCGATATCAAAGGAATTGATAACGCTTTAGGCCACTGTAACAACCGCCAGAAGTCTCTGAGCTGGCAAAACATCGAAACGACGTCGACCGCGGAGGAATTATGCTTGACGAGTTTTTCGCCCTCGCAGATCTTCTGCATTTCCACCGCCGCGCGCACCTGTAAGCACACGCGTGTTATTTTAAGAGCGCCGCGTATTATTGTTACTAAATACCCTTTGAAGTGCTTTGCCTTTGCACATCGCCAGCCAGCAGCTGACGGAGGGTTCGAACCATTCGTGACATTTGGGCAGGAGCAGTTTGTGATCGCCACCCGAGGGCAGGTTCTGATTAAACAGCGCCAAATCTTTCACTTCCAGGTAGACGGAGAACACGAGTCGCTTGTAGCCGGTGCTGGAGGATTCCTGCTGATTGAGGAACGCCATAACTTCGTCGGACACGAGTTTGTCCAGCTGCTTGAAGACCACGGAGAAGTAAGGTATTCCGTTCGTCCTGCAACATCCACGTCGAGCTGATTAATTAATGGACGATCGGAGCGAATTAGGAGCGAGAGCGCACCCCTCGAACAAAGGATGATAATGTGAAAGGCCGTGATGCAGGTGGTAATAAATCTCCGCGCAGAAGTCCACGAAAGTGGCGTCGTATTCGTGCGGCGTCAGAATGGAGCTTTTCAGGGAGGCGAACCATTCGGGCGTGCCCTTCCTAATTGCCGCCACGATCTCCCCGCGGATTTCCTTGTTGAACGGGCAGCACTTCCAGAACGCTTTCTGGAATTCGCAAAATGTACCGGCAGACATAAAGAGCGCTTCGGTTACTGACCATCGTTGACAAATGCGCCAAACAACGCAGCAGGAACTCCAAGCGGAGGATCGACGGCGGGTGCAAAGCGGGGAATAATTGACGATGGTGTCGCAGTTGCAGAAGCCATCTCTCTGCAAATCCCACACCGAATTGCGTTGACGTTTAGCGCTACGCACGTGCAACTAACCTAGCATGGCGTTGAAACTCTCCGCCAACCACATCTCTTCCTCGCGCGTCAGGTTGCTCGTGCCCCACGCGCGCTCCACTTCGCTCAGCAGGTGCAGCATCCATTTCGGGTCCAGCGACGTCTTCAGGTACACCCTGGAGGCGCCCACGAATCGCGCCATCGCGGTTTGCAGCTCGCTGAGGTCGCCCTGCACGGCGTGCTGGTGCAGGATGGTGAGCGCCGGGCCCGGCAGGTCGCCGGTCCACGCCCACGTGTCGCGATTCCAGTTGCGCAGTTCGTAGTCGATGAACGCGGCGTACAGCGCCTCGTGCTGCATCAGCTCGGTCCAGTTGTCGTCGTCGGCGCATCCGCGATTCTCTCTCGTCGACAGCCACATTTTCAGTCTTATCCGGCCCTGCACGCTGCTCCGCTGGGAGCGCGCTTCCAATTTAAACCAGCCCTCCAATCCGGTGGACGGAATGTCCTGCAGCGGGATGTTCACGCAGCCCAGGAAGTCGTCCTGGGAGCTCTGCCGCGCCGATTGGCACACCTGCTTGAAAAACCGGCCCAGGCCGCGCACGCCGCGCACCTCGTTCAACTTGCTGACCGCCTCCAGCACGGAACTCTCGTCGTCGTGATCCCAAATGTCCAAGTGGAGGGAATCGCTGTTGATGTCGTCGATGTCGCTGCAACCACAAACAGAACATGTTCATCAATGTGCCCGGAGCGGAAAGCGGACGCCGGAAGTGTCACGTACAATCTGAACTTCTCGTTCCAACGAGGGTTGAGCGTGTGCGGCTTGACCGACGTCGCCCGAATGAACTTCGCAGGAAGCGCGCTGCCGATGGAGTCGCGCTGCTCGCGGACGCGGCCATCTTTCCGCTTGAAGCTCAGCTTGAAGCTGTGATGCTTCCGAAGCTTCTCGTGATTGCCCAGGTTGATTTGATTCGTCGTTTCGCAGACGTCCGAGAGCGTGCGCGCCGTGAGCGTGGGCGGCGCCGGGGGTTGCGGAGACGACGGCGCCGCCACCGGCTGGATGCCCAGCATGCAGTACGGATCGCTGAAGCCTGCAGCGCAATGCGAAACAAATGCGACGTGAATGCGGCACAAAGGGAAATGAAATCCTTTCGCGACGTATTGCAATTTTCGACGCGCCGCCGCCGCCGGGATTGACACATATTTATACGCGTCCTTCCGCCGCGCCCGTCCAGGATTCGCGCCGCACGTTGCCATGGCGAATGTTTTCTCCTCCGACCGTCGGCCAGGGGTGCTTGTGGCCGAGCTTAATTACCCGCCGCCTCGGGCCTGCATTTTCTTAGGCGGGAAGGCAAAAAACTTATTTAATGGCGCTCGTAAATTTCCATTACGCGCCGCGCAACGGGGCGTCGTTCATCACGGCGCGAAATAAAGAAATTCCCGGGGTTTGCTCGACGATAAATTATTATTAGGGAAGCGGGAAAATATCGCGCTTTAAATTGTTTAACGCCGCTCGACGCGCGGAACGATTCCCGGCAACGGACGGCGTCATCGTGCCCCAATATTAATTGCATTTCCACTTCGCAGTTTTCCCGGAGCGTGATTCACGCGCAGATTTATGATTTGCGAGTATCTGCCATCGCAAGCAATGAACTTTATCGCCGGCGGTAATTAGTTAGGAGAATTCCCGGCCGCAAAAATTACACTCGTTGACCCATCTCGGAGCGTGCGGCGTCGTCGGACGGCGGGAATTTCGGGGGAATTCCTCGCGGTGATTCATCCGGCGTTGCGCGAAGAAGACAAGAAGTGGTAGCGCCGGTAACGGCGTCGAATTATGGTTATCGACACGGTCCGATGCTCGCGACGAGTCGCTGCGCGTGTTCACTTCGCTGTCGGCTGTCGTGCGGGCCGCGTCGCGCTGACCTCCAACTAAATTTAAATTGTTCCTCGAAAATTCGCGATAATAGGAGCTGCGCATCGCGAACGACGATTGAACGCTTCGCAGTGGCAATGAATCACGGAAATGCATTGTAAACAGAGTGATTTCGTGGAAAATCGAACACTTTAGCATCCGCGCCCGACGTGTCTAGTCTATTTTAAAAGTAAAATCTGTTCCTAAACCAGAGTGGACGAATCAGTACGTAACCAGCAGCTAACGCGCGCGGACACTTCGAGAATAACGTGTCGAGAACAAGTGATAATTAATCATATAATCGCGATCTAATGTCGATGTCATAAACCTGTTTATTCGTGTAAACAAATTGTGCAAGTTTTACTCATCATGGCGTGCCGCTATCTTCACATGATTCACGTGCTTCTCGCCGTCGCGAGCTGGGCGTCGAACGTCCAGGTATTGCTGAACGTTTTTTTCGTGGTTCGCTGTTTGTTTACGTTGCGAATGTCGATTGTTTCGTAGGGAGGTTTGCGTAAGCCGTTGAACGGGACGCTCGCCTCGAGCAGACTGCGATCCGGCGCGGTGTTTCTCATCGACGCGCGCACGATCCTCGTGACGCAATTCTCGTACGACAACGGCAAGACGAAGAACGCGCTGAAGATCCACAACAAATGGTTTAAGGGCGTCATCAGGCGCGGCGATAACGTCACCAGCTACGTCGACCTAGAGTTCGGGAATAAAACCGACGCGCGATTAACTGCCAACTTGTACCTCGGCATGAACGTGTACGTGCGCGTACCGGATGACAGTCCGTTTGACGTCAGGCATTTATCGGCGGTCGCGATTGTTAACGACAAGAACGTCACCAAAACCGCGGTGCCAATTGATCCCGAGGATCTCATCGATCTGCCAAACAGGGATCCCCACTACCTCTACAAAGTAAACGTTTTGACTAACTCCAGTTAGGAGGCATTATAACGGGTTGATATTGTTTGGACTGGCGCGGGAATAATTCACGCCGCTATCGAATATTAAATCAGGAATGTTCCTGTTGGGACGTTGCTAAGAGAATCGTTATAATGTCCTCTACTTTACATTGCTAATAAACGTCATCATATCAAATTGCCAATAGACTAAAGTAACAGGAATTATGATTGACAACGCCCAGCAATAAATTAAATATTATTGAGCAGCAGGAAAACCTCGTATAGCTATCAAATATTAAATCAGGATTATATTAATCATTGTAGTTTAATATATGCATTGTGGGTTGCCTAGCATCGTCCTAGCTAGACAACCCACGATGCCGATGACAATCATTATAATAACTCTCACTTTATATTGCTAATAAACGTAGAGATTGCCAATGAAAACAGCTGTCGGGAATGCCCAAATGAACGAGGTGTTATTTAACGATTTCGATTCGCGGTATGCGAATCGTCACAACACCGTTTACTTTGCATGGCAAATAAGCTAGCGAATAAATTACGAACGAACGTGTTTGCAGGACGGCAGATTCGTGTTCGTCTATCCGAAGTGCTGCCCGCTAAACAGTTACTACAAGGATTTCTCGTGCGTGAGCGGCTTGGACGAGAAACAACGCGCGAGCGTTCCGCCGGAACGCATCGCCGTCCACGAGGTGAAAGATTCGATGTATAATAACAGACCGATGCCGCTGAAACGCCTCGCATACCGGCCGTACTACGCGCCGCCGAAATGCGAGCATCTGGTGAATCTACACAACGAGGATAACATCACGCTGCTGGCGAACCTGGAGCTGTTCATTCCCGAAGTGCCGCGGCCTCGGCTGTCGTGCATGGAGTTCTCCGAGAACGACGGGATGCCCGTCCGGGAGGAGGTGCTCGTGTGCTTGAGCGATATGAACATCGACCCGAAGAGCTTCAAATCGGCGAGCTCAGGTAAACGCGCGCGATTAGAATCACCTTGCAAACTAATGACTCATCGTTGTCATTGCAGGCAGGACGAACAGTTGGATGCAGACAGTATTACTAGTAATTGTGATAAGAATATTTATGTAATTATGACCAAACGTGTATCACTCGAATATAAAGTGACTCGATTTCTACGCCCATTTGTAACGTTATTCTTATCGCACAGATAAGATAGAGGAACTCGTGGGCGAGGTATGTTTGTACGTTGACATACGTAGTCATCATCATCAGCGTTTCGCGAAAACGCCAAGATGTTGCGCGTTCAGATGCTGTTGATGGGTTTATTGCATATTGGAGTATCTTTATGTGCAGTGAGTATTCTAATGTATTTCGTTGGTGTTGTGCGTACGTGTGGTCCAATCTCTTTTGTTTGGCCTTGAACCTGTGAACGTCAAGTAGGCGAGTTGGAATTTCCGATAGTATACGAACATTGCCAGATTTGAATACGTCTGGGTATTTTACCGTAAAGTTTATGTTGCGTAATTATCCTTGTAGTTTTTCTAGTACCAGGTGGGTTTCACTAATTTGTGTATTCATTCAAAAAATGGGTATCAATTAAGTTTTAAATTAAAATTCACTCTACAGACGTTCGAGAACGGTCACGCCCTCTCACGGATTTCCAGCTGAAACTAGACTCCTGCATTCTCTATCTTTATTTCTGTACTCTTTCCATACAGAGTCCCCCTCTGTACAACTTATAGCACGAGAGTTGACTCCCCCTGATATCGTTCAAGGTGCCCTTGAAACGCAGTCATAGGAAGCATGTGTTACGTTATAATTATCCTTGTGATCTCTTTTAGTACCAGTTGGGTTTTTACTAATTTGCGTATTCATTCTAAAAAGTGGGTATCAATTAAGTTTTAAATGAAAATTAACTTTTAGACGTTCGAGAACGGTCACGCCCCCTCGCGGAATTCAAGTTGAAACTACCTCACCCTATCTTTATCTCATGAGTCATGGTCATATGACATATACATAATATATACATTTTATGTTAGCTTTAGCATGATTATTAGGTCCTAACGTGCATTTTTCACCACAATTTTACGAACCACCTCCTTGTGCAGTCCATGACCGAAAGTTATTATATCGTTAACGACCCCCAGTTGCATTCTAACAACTCCAGAACGATATACCTGAATGTTTGTTTCGCGTCCAGGATTCGTTCAATCTTCCGCCCCCACTGCAGGGGACGTTTTCATCAAAGCGGCTGACGTCGGGACCGATCTACCTGCTGGACTCGCACACGGTCCTGGTGACTCAGTTCACGTACAAGAACAGTTTGCGCAAAGACATCCTGAACACGAATAACAAGTGGTTTGCCGGCGCGTTGAAAAGCGGCGAATTGGTCAGGCTGAATTACTTCGACAACGAGCAGGTGGCACAGATTACGGACAGCGAATATTTCGGCGTTAACGTAATTCTCGCCGTTCCCGACTATCCGGAATGCACGGTGCGAGATTTCGTCGAGCTGCTGATTATCAACGACAACGACGAGAAGAAGACGCGCGTTGGTATATTTGATGCAGACGTTGCCGACGTGCCGGAGCATTCGAACATCACCAGAGGTCAGGTAAAACGTGCATTTATCATTGGTATAGATGTCAATTAGTTAAATTCGTTTGTTTTAGATTTTGAAGTCGTTTTATTACCCAAAGTGTTGCGACCTGGGCAAAGTACTCAAAGACGGCAGGTGCGAAAATGCAGCTGATAGGATTAATGCGGGAAATATTCCGGTGCACGAAATTAGAAAGCGGAGGTACAACAGCGAGCCGATGAAAGCCGTCCTCTTTGTACCGTTTTATTCCCCACCAGCTTGCACCTTGTAAGAATCACTTATATAGTCGAGAATTTCTAAGAAGCTCGAGACATCTTCGAAATATTTGACTATACAGCTATGCAACGCGCATGCGCAGAACATGACAGCTGATGACCGCTGTCTAAAGACGCCTCCTACTAAATTTGTTTCGTCCATTTTAGAACAATGTTGGATGACGACGACTCGAACGCAACAATCCTAATAAACCTGGATATTCTTTATGACGTCGACGATAAACTACGCCTCGGGTGTGTCGATTGGGTGCAAGAGGACAATCGAATGGTGCAGCGTGTGTTCATGTGCGCGGAGGACACGTCGTCTTCGAGAACATCGTCATCGCTACCGCTCGCAGTGTCGCTATTTTGTTTATATCACTTAATAAACGCAATTTACTGTTGGTGGGCGTGACTTACCGTTCGCATCTTTGGCCTCGAGTCCTTCGGCGTCGAGCACGACGACGCTGAGGACGACAATGGGCGGCTTCTCCTCCCCGGCGAGGTGCAGCATGCGATAGTGGCGGTCGGGCGGCACGTCGAACGCCTGCTGCCCGTACAGATAGAGGTCCTCCTTGTAATGAGCGTATTGTCCTCCCGGCGCGGGCGCGCCCACCTGCGGCGTGAAAGGAGCGCGCACTCAATATCGATATTGCCAAGGGGGGTCGGACGCGTATGAATGAGGGTCAATTTGCGCCCACCTTCCGCCCGCGAGACGAGCGGCGATGGAAAGGAGCGCGAGGAAGGCGCCGGCGTTATTAAGGGATCTAAGCGCGAGGCGCGATTTCATTCTCACCGTGTTCGCGATCGTGTAGAGCATTTCCACATAGAGCTTGTCCCGCTCGCCCTGCGACAGGCTACAGTCGATCGGCGTGATGCCGAAGTCGGATTCCAGCACGCGCTGCTCGAGGGCGGCCTTTTCCGCCGCGCGCTTAATCGCCAGCCGCTGGTTCTCCTGCTTCCAGGCGAGCGCCGTGAAGCCCTCGAAGTAGGAGCTGTCGATCTCCTGCACCCTGCCAAAGCAACACACAGCGTACAGCCGGCCCGCGGCGAGCGCGTCGCCTGCTTACCCCGAAACCACCTGATGATCGATTTCCGGCCAGGACAAGCGCCGGCAGCAGAACGTCCGCGCGAGGTGGTCGGGCGTGGCCTTCGGCGACTTCTGCCTGAAGGACGCGGTGCGTCGCACCGGCGGCGCCGGCACCAGGCTGTCCAGCGTGCTCCTGCGGCTCTGCGCCAGCGGGCTGGCGCCGGGCGCCGGCAGCACTTTCGGGAAGCCCGGCGTGTTGCTGTCGCCGGACGAGCTGCGCGCCGTCGACGGCGTCGGCGAGTCGCCCCCGTCGGTCCTGCTCAAGGAAAATCTGCGTGTGTGGAAATCGTCCCGCTCCGCATTAGAATGAATGGCACTACTGCTACGAGTGAGGCGTGATGGCGAGGACCGCGACGTCGCTGCTCACCTTTTGGGGCTGAGGCTCAAGCCGGCCACGCTGTTGCTCACGTACTCCTGCAGCGAACTGAAGAAGCTCATGTTGAACGCGTCCCCCTTCCTGCAACACGTCAGATCGCTCTGTTATCATCTTCGAGCCGCGTTTTAAATTTATCGCCGCGCCGCAAGACGTTATCGAGCATAATAACACTCGGCGCGTGTCCCGAAGGATGCGCCGCTATCGACCCTCGGGCGTCAGGACCTCGCGAGTCATGTGACGACAATAAATTCCCAGGAGTCGCCGCGAAATCCGGCAAGTTATGGTCGAAATTATGGCCATGAATATAAACGACTATTTTACTTCGTCGCGCTTACTTCGTATCTCAGAATTTCGCCCAGCACTTAAACCGCGTGATATATTGCGCTCTGGGTTGCCTATGGACGTGCGCTCTATGCAATAATAAAAAACGCAAAATAAAGAGCGTTCCGTTGTTTTACGTTCCGCGCTCGGCGGCCGCTAGTTGCCGATCGTATCAACCCCAATGGCTGGAGTGCTTTTATAGAAAGAACACCATTACGGCATACACACGAAAAGCATTAGTGCGCGCATTAACATAAACCAAGATGGCGTCCGCCGATAGGATAATGGCTGCCACAATCCACCATCTTAATAAGCACACATACATTTCCCGTCAAAGGATGTGCGAGATACGCGAGACGAGGACGAGGCGACGGCGCGTCGGAAGCAACGCGTGCGAAAATAAACGGGATAACAATTGGATTACATTGTTATCTCTGCGTAACAACCTCTTCTCTCGCAGCTCGTGACCTTATTCCTGCACAGCAGGGCGCCCCTAGTGGCCCGATAAACAAGGATAGTTTAGCGGGTTCTATACGATATGTTCGAAGTTTAACAAGTTTAACGTAGGCAACACATTCAACACCAACGTTTTTTCTTTTTGACTAGCGGCGAAGCTCCGGAAGCTCAAAACTCAATGTGCAAAGCACAAGAACAGCTCGAAATAAAGCGCGTGCTTGAAAGTAACAAAGATGACCACACTCAAGACTCAAGAACATTGCGGATTAATCGTAAAAAGTGTTTCCAGCGTTTCTAATTTTAACCAACGCGACTTTTTCAATTGTCATCAGCTTTAAGTGCTCTTCGTCTAGACGCGCCCATAAACGAGCGAATTAAATTGTCTTGCGCACATTAATAATTATCAATTTTACGCTCGACGAATTCTCCACTTTATCGCGAGTCAATTTGCGGGCGCTCGGCGCGTGATTGATGGGTAATGAGATAAACAAAAAGGCGGGCTCGCAGAACAGGTTGACGGCGCGACCATTCCGCCGCTCCCGAACGCCACGCGGCGACGAGAGGGTCGGACGGCGAGGAAGATTCGGTTACGCCGGCCGATCATTCGCTCTCCGGCTGGGGGCGAGCGGCTTCTCTTCGCTCGCGACAGCCGCCGGCGCGCGGCCGATCAATAATTTTAATTCGGCGTGTTCGCGCGCGGGATCAAACGGCGAGCGTCGGGGGGGGCGGCGGCGGCAAAGGACGATCCGTCGTCGCCGCCGGCCGTCGGATAGAACGTCAAAATCAGCGAATTAGCGCGTCCGACTAATTACGCGCCGCGAGCGAAGGGACAGAAGGGCGGGCGACGCGAAAATATGCGACGCGCGGGTGGTTCGCAAACCGCCCGCTTCGACCACCTGCAATCCCGGCGCGCAAGCCGGGCGGGGGGACTTCATTCGCTCGCGCTCCGCCCTCGGTGGCACTTACTTAAAATTAATTAAAAGTGGAAATTCCATTTGCATAAGTTGCGTCAGAGCACTACCCGCCGCTTTGCGCACGCAGCCCCGCCGTCCGCATTCGTCCAAGGCCGCGCGCGGAACAATCGTTCTTCGTTCGCGCGCCGCCGCCGCGCGATGAAATCGAATTATCCCTGATGGCGGGCCGCGCGTCCACTGTTCGCGAAAGTTTAATGCGAACGCATTGCCGTCGCAGCGCAAATCCGGCGCGTCATTAACGGCTCCGCAATTAAAAGCGCATTCGGGCGCGATGAACAGCGCGCGCCTATCAAGCGTATTGACGACCATTTCATTGTCCGCGCGCGCGTCCCGTCCACTTGTTGAGCATTGCCGCCGCCGCCCTCTCGAGCGGCGCATTTTTCCTCGCCCCATGATGTCGGCGTTTCTTCGCGTCGTACATGCTTCAGCCACTTGACCCACATTCGACGGCGCGTCGCAATGGCATAAACAAAGCGTGCGTCCCAGCGCACGGAAACAAATCGTTCAATTATGCGTGAAATTGCGTGCGCTCCATGCCGATGAGCAATTAGAGGAACAGAGGCTCCGAATTGCAGCAGGAGCCGGAAGCCGGAAGCGCGGAGTCGAAGACGTCCGTAACGACAGAACGCGCTAATAATTTGCAAATTATTTCGAGCGTCGTAAATATTGTAAGCTTCGACATCGGGAGTTTGCGATATTTATCCGACGTTACGAGACGCGAGGGAGGATTATTTGATTTTATTTTCATCCCGCGCGTTATCTGCACAAAGCACAACAATTCGCCGAATCGATATCGAAGAAACGCGCGCGGCGACGCGGGGGGAAACCCCCGAGGATTTTCGCTTCCGACACGCGACAGCTTCTTAAACGACTCGGCGCTCAATCCGGCTTTTGTTTTCGCTCGATTTGAACGCGAACGCGAAGCACTTCATCGGCGTCCCAAATTGGGGGCGTTATAAAAACGCGCATTAATTACGGCCCGCCGCGACGTTAATCCCGCCGACCGATCGTCTGTTTGAACAGAAGCGATAGACACCCCCCGGTCCGTCGGTAATCCGCGACAGCGGCGCTGGCGCATCGCGATAGCGCATTAATATCACGCTCGAGTGATTAAAAATAAAGGAGGCGCGCGTCGACGGTGGTGGCAACCCGAGACCTGGCCCAACAGTAATTACCCCGCCATTAATGACTCGAGCCGCGGCGACGCTCCCGAATCTCGACAAACTTTCGAGGCGAACACCCCATGGCTCGCAACGAACACCCGACGCGTCTTGGGGACGAAACCCGACGTTTCGATATCCTGCACGAAAGGATCGTAACACCTGTGGGATTTTTCTCCCTCCGTCGCGAATCGCGAAAAGCATAAAAACAACTCGCCACTTACCTTTATGTATTATTAATATGATATATATATATATAGGGTATATTTTAACCGCCCACAGAACATAAATTCCCGGCACCGGAGCCCGCCGTTCACATATCAGCCCGCGTCGCGCGCAGCGAGGAACGTGCGACGGCGGCGGTCGTCGCGATCCGAACGCCTCTCACCAACTGCCAGCGGCGGCGGCGCGCGACGTGCAACAAGCGGCGCGCTTGTAAATCTCTCTCTGCCGCGCGCCGCCGAGGGAGGCAGGCAGGCGAGCGGGCGCGCGGCCGACCGCCCCCACGCCGGAGCGACGCAGCGTGCGTGCTCCGTGCAGGTGCGCCGCGCAAGCGTCCATCTTCCCGAACGCCAACGTTTCATTGATTGGCAGCGCCTAAAAACGCGCCGTAAACGTGCACAAACAAACGCACGAGCAGCGCGCGCGAACAACGAAATGCGGTCGAGGGGCGTTTAAGGCAACTTTGTTTATTCGTATGTACAC
The DNA here is from genome assembly GCA_030557295.1 of Ecitodaemon sp. MM-2014. Taxonomy (NCBI): domain Eukaryota; kingdom Metazoa; phylum Arthropoda; class Insecta; order Coleoptera; family Staphylinidae; genus Ecitodaemon; species Ecitodaemon sp. MM-2014. The sequence goes on from JARRAA010005321.1 coordinate 14,199, forward strand.
ACCACTGCGAATCCGCTTCGCAATCAATCCCTTTCCGTACAACAATGGTCAATAGAAAATAGGTCCTCGCTCGTATTTATCTTACATGCGATTGGATGCCTTGGGCACATGAGTATAGCAGACAATGCAAAAAAACATACATCTCTCCACTCCTCTCTTTTTCTCCCTCTCTCAACCCTCTAGTACACATCTGCGTTCTGCGCGCTTAAAAATTGCAATTCCTATCTAATCACTCTTTGCGTTCACAATGTTCCTCGCGACCGTCGCGTCGCAGCTCATCACGTTTAGTACTCGCAGCGATAATCAATTATTAATTACATAGCTCCTTACTTACTTATTGTTTTCATGCTCACTATAAATTATCGCGATATTTAGTAGTATTTGCTCGTTACGATTAATTAATCCTGCGCTCGCGCTGCGTAAGCCTAATATTAAAATCACCGTGAAACAAAAATCAGCACCTTAAATAGCTTATCGCCTAAATTAGGATACGACGCCGTGGCGTGCGCCTAAGAATAAATTATGTGCGGGCGCGTGGATCGAACGAATCGAGATCTACGAACTAGTCGCAAGCCGCCTCTCGCTAATTGGTCTGCGCGGGGTGGTGGATGGCGCGCGCGGAGAAGTCGCGCGCATCGATTCGCATCTTTTCGCCGCCGACCGTCTGATCGCGACGACGAAAGGCAGCGCCGCCGATAATGGAACTTAGCGCTAATTAATAACATGACACGAAAGCGACGCGCACCCGTCGCCGCCGCCAACGAATTAGCGTCGCTCGGCGCGGCGAATCGCCGTAACCGAATCGTGGATCGACCGATCGCGAGCATCTCGGGGGGAGTCGATTTGTTTGCGAAAGCGCGCGCTGGCTGGCGCGGGGCGTTCGCGTCGCGCGGCGCGCACAAAGAGAATTGATGTCTTTTAAGTACAATGGCTTCAGCATGCTAATTACGCGAGCGCGCCGCGTCCTGCGCCCGCGCCCGAAACGAGTAGGAAGCCGGAAAGCTCGGCGGCGGCTTCCCTGCGGGAGAACGAAACGCGAAAAATCTAATTTGCCCCGGCACTATTGCGGCACTAATGTCGTCCCGCAAGCCGCTCCCGCCCGCCTCATCGCGTATGCCGGTCGCGGAGCGCGCGCGACCGTTTTGCCGGAGGTCGCGTCTCTTCTCTTCGGTGCAATCACGCTGCAGATTGCGGACGCGTGCGTGTGGGTGTGTCTGTGTGTGTGTGTGCGGGGCCGCCCTGGTCCCTCTGCCCTACGGCTTCTCGGCGGCCGTATCAACGTGGAATGTCAGTTCTGTAAAATTTCTAAACCGAGTGGAATCACACTTCACTGGAATAAGCGGCACTTGATTGAACGCGCGACCAAAACCACCCATCCCCGAAACGGAAATCGATCGCTCAGCGGCGGCGACGGCGCCGAAGACGGCCGCGCGCGTGCTACACGGCGAAGTCCAGCCGGTCCCAGTCGGGCGGCGAGCGGAACTCGTCGAGATTGAACGGATCGTGCGGATTCTGGCCGATGGCAATCACAGGATCGTAGCCCAGCTCCTGGCTGGGCGTGACGTCGGGCAGGTTGTTGTTCGCGAGCATCAGCGACGCGGCGCTGGCGGCGGCGGAAGCGCCGCTCGCGCTCGCGAACGCGTGCCCGGCGACGTTGGCGACGGCGGCGGCGGCGTGGTCGCCCTGCAGCAGCTCCAGCCAGTCGTCCGTCTCCATGGAGACGACGTCGGCGTTCGCGTTGTCGGCGGCGGCGGCGTTGTTGTTGACGTTGATGTGCTGCCCGCACAGCTCCATGAAGTCGTCGATGTCGAGATGATGCAGGATGTCGTTGGGATCCAGCCCGAGTATGCTCTCGGCGCTCTCCTGCTGTTGCGGCGACGGCGCCGGGTGGTGGTGCTGCAGGAGGTGCTGGAAGAGATGTTGCGGCTGCTGCTGCGGACTGCCGACCGCGTGCGTCGCGAACGCGCTCGCGGCGAACGCGGGCGGCTCGATTTTGATCGGATTGCCGGAACTGGGCGCGAGCGGGACCTGCGCGGCGCTCGGCGGCAGCTCGCCGCTCTTGATCAGAATGTCGAGCACGTCGTCGACGTCCTGACTCTTAACGGCGTCCTTCTTCTTGAGGACTTTGGGGAGCATTGTCTCGTCGTATTGCGACGGCTTCAGGCCCGGCTCCACTTTGACGATGGACGCGGGCGCGGCGGGCGGCGCAACCGATTGGAAAAAATTGGGCAACGAGTTGGATCGATTGTGGCCATTCATGAGCTTGATCTTGTCGGGAATGAGCTGGCTGAGGAGGAGCGGACCGTCGTTGCCGTTGCACGTGAGCGCGTCCGCCTGGTTCTTCTGATTCTGGAAAGCGACGTGCTGCTGCTGCTGGTGCTGCTGAATCTTCTGCTCCATCTCGGCGTTGTGCTGCGCCGCCAAGGACTGGATCAACTCGAGGAGCTGCCCGTTGGGGGTGATCTTCGTGGCGGCCTCGAGCTTCTGCTTGGACAATCGCAGCTGCCTCTCGAGCTCCTCTATCCGCCGCTGCTGGAGATTGATCATTTCCAGCGACTCCGGCGTCTCGATGGCTTGCTGCGACAGCGACATGGCCGGACTAGGGGGTTCGCAATCGCCGACGTCCATTTGCTCGGAGTGGTCCTCGGAGGCGACGGTCTGGGGCGAGGCGGCGTCGGCGGAATACATCGGCGAGTCGTGCGACGCGTCCGCTTCCTGGAACGAGTCGCAGCTCGTCGTGGGCGCGGAGCTGGCGATGTTCGTCGGCGATTGCGACGCGCCGACGCCGGCGAAGGGTTTCAGACGCTCGATGAGCTGGGGCTTAGACCCCGACACGGGCAAGCTGCGCCGCTTGAGCTCCGCTTTCAGATCGGTCACCTTCATGTCCTCCAGACGGCCGAGGAAACGGGCCGCGCTGGACGCGCTCTTGCCCGCATTACTCGCCGCGGTTTGCGCATTCGGATGGCCGCTGCCATTCGACGCGTCCGCGGCGGTCTGCGCGGGCAGGATCAGGCAGAGCTTCTGGTTTTTGCTGTGCTCCAATTGGTACTGCAAGAGGAGCTGCTGCTGCTCGAGCAGCAGCTGATACGAGCTCTCGCCGGCCGCCCCCGCGAAACTGCTCGCCGACGACTTTTGCGCGCTGGGCGGGCCTTTGTACTCGTGAAATTTGATTGTTCGCGCTTTCGGTATCGCTTTCGACTTGGACTTTTTGCGATTCTTGTCCTTGCCGGGCGCGTCCGTCCGCACCTGCGGCTGCTGCGCGACTATGCTGGGCGTCGCCGTCGCGAGCGGCCGTTGCGCGGCGAGCTGCAGCGGCGGACCGGGCGTGGCCGGCTGCGAGATGATCGCCGGCCCCGGCGACGCGATCGACGACAGCGGGCTCAGCGTGGACGTGGAAGACACTAGGGAAGCGGGACTAGACGCGGACGCCTGGGTGAGCAGCGGCGCCGCCACCGAGCGACACAGGTCCGCGAAAACTAAGTCACTATTGTCCGTTTTCAGCGGCGCCAGCGAGGCGAGCTGCCCGCCGGCGGTGGCGACGACGAGCGCGTCCTTGGCGGCGGGTATCAGCGAGACGACGATGCCGGCCGACTTGGCCGCGTTCTCGAGCACGTCCGCGGGGCCCGGACTCGCGCTGTTGTCCTCGGAGGACTGCGAGTCGTCCTCGGGATTGACGTAGCTGAGCGGCTGCTGGGGCCGATTCAGCTGGCCCTCGCAGGTGGCGCGGTACGGAATGTGTCCTGCTTTGACGGCGTGCTCGATGGGCTCCTCGGTGTGCAGGATGTTCTTGCGTATCAGCTCGAGCGGGCCGGGCCGATGCGAGAGCTGCACGTTGAGCTGGTCGGCGAGGCGCGCCTTCTTCAGCTTGCGCTGCTTGTCGGCGAGGCTGGGATCGACGTGCGGGTCCGGCTCGAGGATGTGCCGGCTCTCCAGCTCGGTGCGCGACGGCCGCTGCTGGATCTTGCTCTTGAGCAGATCACCGGTCTTGGCGCGCTCCAGCTGACGCCGCTGGCCGTGGAAGGCCGCGGGCGTTTTCAGCGCTGCAACAAGCGAAAACACCACGATTGCTTGACATTCTCGCCCAACGGAGACGCGCCGCGGCATATTGAAACATTCCGCGAGGGCAGGACGCAGGGATAAAGGAAAAATAATACGGGGACGTAGCACTTACGTGGCATGATGCCCTGGTCGACCAGCTGTTCCAAGGGCCGGCGCAGCATCAGCTTCACCTTCAGCGCTGCAAACAAAACGTGCGCGCGTGTCAAGCAAACGTGTGCGTGTCAAAGGAATCGGTGCGCGCGCCACTTACATTCCTTGTTCTGCTCTAAGGAATTTAATATTGGCGACGAGTCCACGACCGCCTTCGGGGGCGACTCCCTGGGGGGCGTGCCGCCCTCGGCCATGTTCGTCTTGAACCACTCCGGATAGATGGCGGATATGGTCTCGACGAGGTCCCTGTCTAATTGCAATTGCCAATAGCCCGAGCCGGACTCGTTCCGATGGCTGGACTCTGCAACAGAGGAGACGGCCGCCCGTCGACAAATGAATACATCGAAGAACAAAGCGCCTTAATTAAAATCGCGGCGATGTTTTCGAGCCCGCCCGCCCGCCGGAGCGGCTTTTCGCTGTCAATTTGCTCGAAAACAATCCGAACGCGAACGGATTACGGCGCATCGCGAGATTATTGTGTTTTTCTCATTAAAACGACATACCGAGGAGGGC
>JARRAA010005323.1:0-21137 GCA_030557295.1 Ecitodaemon sp. MM-2014
TGTCGCTTTGTTAGATCGTATTATCGGTGAAAAAGGCCGCTGAAGACTACGCACCCATGACAGAAGGCCAAGAAGCGCACTGGGAGGTCGTCGAGAGGATCCTCTTCCTCTACGCCAAACTCAATCCCGGCCAAAGTTACGTCCAGGGCATGAACGAGATCATCGGACCGATTTACTACACGTTCGCGTGTGATCCCGACCTATCGTCTCGAGGTATAATGCCTCCATCGAGCTGATGTGTTTGTTGATCTACCTGAAATGATTCCTTCTAGAGCACGCCGAGGCCGATTGCTTCTTTTGCTTCACCAACCTAATGTCGGAGATCCGCGACTTCTTCATCAAATCGCTCGACGAGGCTGAATGCGGCATAAACAACATGATGACCAAGCTGCTCCTCACGCTGCGCAACTTCGACAACGCCATCTGCGAGAAGTTCAACGAGCAGAAACTCTACCCGCAGTATTACAGCTTCCGGTGGATCACGCTCCTCCTCTCGCAGGAATTCCCACTGCCGGACGTGCTGAGGATATGGGACTCGCTGTTCTCGGACGAGCAACGCTTTCAGTTTCTGATTTACATATGCTGTGCCATGATAATGTAAGCATTGGCGACTTCTCGATTAACATTCGGTTGCATTGTGGCGCTCTAATGTTTGAAACAGTTTGTGCAGAGACAAACTCCTCGATGGAGACTTTCCGTCCAACTTGAAGCTGCTGCAGAACGTGTGGTCGATGGACGTGCAGAAGATCCTCAGTAAGGCCGTCGAATTGTCGCGAAGGATCGCGGTGTGAGCTAATTGCAAGAGGAAGCGCGCAGGTGACAAAGCACGATCTCAAAAATGATTTGTGTGAATTTGCCGCATACAAGAGAAGTCAATATAAACGAACGAGACGCTAGTGAACGCATATCACAATTCTATAAGAAATTTTTACTTTGTTTAAGCTGGAAACGAGTTTTGCGCAAATCATTTTTGATTCTCTTTCCTTTTTCAATGATTATTCTTTAATATATTCTTCCTAAATGATGATCTTTAAGAGATTTGATATATTTTTGCTTTAATTGCGAAGTTATGTACTCACATTATTCCTATTTTTAAATTTATAAAATTTCAATACGTAAAAATATATGAGAATACTCAATAATTATAAATTTATATTCTAAGACAAGCTTTTAGGAAGAGCGTTGCTTCGTCGAAAGTCGAGGAATTAATGTGTATAACTTTAGGAGTCTAGAGTTACGGAGCGGGACTATTACTTCCCATCGTAGAGCAGGCCACGCCCACTTCACGCAGAAATTTAGAGCGCATCAAGATAATTGGTTCAATCGAGTTGCGTCTGTATCTAGTTCAATTGAACGCGCATGCGCATAAAACACTAAATTTATGTTTGGCGGTTATGTCAGTTAATAAGTGTTACTTGGACATTGATACGATTATTGCAGTGGTGTTTTTGGCAGAAATTTAAGGTTATATTAACATTTAACTAAAATTTCTATTTTAAAATATGTATAGGAAGCTTAGGAATGAATGCGGTGACAGACTACCAGTTATAGAGCTGGTAGTAGAGTGGGGATCGTGTGACTCCGCACTTTGTAATTGAAAGGTCACGCCCACTACTCCACTCCGGTGGAATGGGCGGCGTAGGGAGTAGGGAGCGATATCATCACTCGCCACGCCCGTCACTTCTGTTTGTTAAAATGATACTTTGCGAATGTCTCTCCAACTAATAACGGCAAAACCAAACTGGCCTCCGCGTGTATTTTGATCGGCGTGGCGTCTTTCTTGATCTTCCCCCACGAAACAGCCTCGTCCGGTCGTGCGCCTGCGTCGGAACCGTCATATTCAGACGCGGTGTTGAGATAGACGGCGAAGTCACTTCCATTTCGCTATGAAACACGCACCCATCAAATTATCTTTTCTCAACATTAATTGGTTTATATTACCATAAGATTCGCATTATTAATATGGTGCTTGACAACACCGCCCCCTATAATAACCGCGCCGGTATTCGCCGCCTTGATCGCCATCATATCCAGGCGTCTCACATCGGCCGCAATGTCCACGATCAAGCCGGGATTCTTAAACCCGTGGAAGAACAGCATGTCGCCCAAGCTTCCGTCGGTCAGTGCGGGGCAAAATATAGGAATGCGATTCCTCGCGGCCCAATAGCAAATGCTCTCTTCGTTGTTGATCCTCTCGCCGAGGCGCGTGACGAGCTTGCTAGGCGTCCATAGGGCGCCGTAATCGCGCTGCTCGCGCAGCATTTCGTCCAAGTGCGGCATGATCCACTCCTCGAATTTACAATAGTTATCGTTCGGGACTAGCAGATTCCCCGTGCGGTTTATCCCCGCGTCGCGGAGACTCTTCCCCGGGAGGTTGAACGAGCCGAGGAAAGTCGGCGCGAGGCATTTTATTAAATCCTCTTCGACTCCGCCGGCTGTAGTTACCACGCAGTCGACCTAACGAACAAATCGTTAATAATTTCCGAAGTTTGTACGGTCCGTACACCTGGTCGATGAAAAGTCTTACCAAATTGTGTTGAACCAAAAATCTCACGGTCTCTCTCAACCCGCTGGAGACAATGTTCGATGTGTAACCCAAAAATATCGTGCAATTCGATTTCACGCTAATGAACTCGTCGTCCGGATGGATGTACCGAGCAATCTGTGGTAGCTCCAAGTCCCTACATCTTAACATCTTGTCGATTTCTTGTACGGCGCGGCCGAAATTCGTCGCTTGAAAACCGGTGCGTCGAAAAGACTCCAGAATCTTTGCGTAATTGACGCCATCTTGCCACGAGTAGCCTTCGACCTTTTCGTTGAGAAAATCGACGCTCTCTGTGCGTTTGTACAAGTTCTCGAAAGCGTCCTTAAGAGAATTCATCCTTCGACTGTTTAATACCTTTTCGACAATCGTCCCAAACCTTTGCGAGTGTTAAAAATAACTAATGACTGATTTTCATCAAGTTGCCAGCAATTTTACTGAAAGCGTTTGTTGATTTTCGGAGGAGTTGAATTGAAACTGTAAATAATTTACCGTGTAGTAATTATTTACATAATTATTGCGAATGATCGGGATTTATTACAGGCGGTAATGTTGAAACGCTCTGCGGTTAATTTAAATTTATTTAACGCCGAAATTGTTTGCTTGCGACTTTATTTCGCGCACCTGGCGAAATGGTATTTGGCGAACGTCTCGCCGACGAGCAAAGGAAGCACGAGCGTCGCCTCGGCGTAAATTTTCACCGGCGTGGCGTCCTTCTTGATTTTCCCCCAGGACACGGCCTCGTCCGGTCGCGCACCGGTGTCGCTCCCATCGAATTCCGACGCCGTGTTTAAGTAAACCGCGTAATCACTACCATTTCGCTGAAAAACCAGTTTAAAATCAGTTTCACGTTAATTCTTCACCCACTCCTACCAATCCGACTAATTGGCCGGATTATCGAGGGAAACAAATATGATGGTAACCAACGTATAAAATAGTCATATATGATAATATTAGGTTTAAATGTCGGATTAAGCGGAGATATTATAAGTCGGTTTATCGAGAGTCACTAATTTTAATTTTTTAAGACTTACCATTAAATTGGCATTGTTAATATGATGTTTAATCAACCCTCCGCCCACGATGACCACCCCAGTATTCTTCGCCTTGATAGCCATCGTGTTAAGTCGTTTTAAATCCTCCACGATGTCGATGACGAGTCCTGGGTTTTTGAAACAATTGAAAAATATCATGTCGCCGAGACTTCCGTCGGTCAACGCCGGACTGAACACAGGTATTTCGTTCTTTGCCGCCCAGTAATAAACGCTCTCTTCGTTGTTTATCCTCTCCCCCAATCTTGTGACAATTTTACTTGGTGTCCAGACAATACCCTTGCTTTTCTGCTCTTCTATCATTTCATTTAGTAGTGGAATGACCCAGTCTTCAAATTTACAATAATTGTCGTTCGGCACTAACAGATTCCCTGTCCTGTTGATGCCTTGCTCTCTCAGCGTTTGTCCCTTAAGATGGAAGTCTCCCAAAAATGTGGGTGCAAGGCATTTTATGAAGTCTTCTTCGATTCCACCTGCTGTTGTGACTATACAGTCTACCTTAAAGTCAAAGTAATATTATAACAATTTAGATAGTTGCTAATGAGATTACCAGTTTGTGTTGCACTAGAAATCGAATCGTTTCTCTCAATCCACTGGAGATGATGTTCGATGTATAGCCAAGAAATATCGTACAATTTGATTTGACGTTGACGAACGGGTCGTCTTTGTCGTGAAACGTGTCTTCGGGCAGGGGCACATCACGACATGCTAACATTTTGTTGATTTGTTCGACTGCTAGGCCGAAATTGGTTGCTTGAAAACCCGTGTGTAAGTAAGAGGATAATATGGCTGAATAGTTTATGCCTTCGTTGAAGTCATAACCTTTGACTTTTTCTGTTAGGAAATCGACTTTTTCCGTCTTTTTGAGTACGGCGCTTTCTGTTGCTTCAGGCACAGACATTGTTACACTTTATTATTGTTTCTAGTAAATGTGAAGAATCCGTCAATGTTGTTTTGTCAATTCTTTGTGTTTACAAACTTTGAAACAAATTAACCATTTAATTGCAGCTGGTGGAAAGGGAGGTTATGTTGTTGACCGGGGGCACACAAACCAGAATGACGCGGTCTATGCGTATTTTCTGAGTTATTGAACATTTAATCCCTTTTAATTTACATATTTGATTAAGAAACATTAAATATTATATACAGATTGGAATTATTTACTAATTACTTTATTTTTGTTAGATTAAAATAAGTGAATATTATAATATAGTATTAGCTGACAGTGTGAATCTAGCTAATACGTATTCTGCTAAAATAAGATTGATTGCTAACAATGATCCTTTAAGTTTCTCAAGGGATGAACAGGAATGTAGCCTAGAAGTCTTCCATCCCATGGATATACCAGATATATTTGGCAAGGACGCTGTTACTAGCCTTCTTAATGCAGGGTTATAGTTGTAATAGGTTTTAAGTTGCACTAACACATTAGGTCCATTCTTAAGAACACGGCCTTGACAAGGACGCGCGCACTAGCCTCCCTACTGCTGGGGTTTGGCTGTAAAACAGGTTGTAAGCTGCGCAGACGCATTAGGTCCGTTCGTAAGGACACGGCCTTGACAAGGACGCGCGCACTAGCCTCCCTACTGCCGGGGTATGGCTGTAAAACAGGTTGTAAGCTGCGCAGACGCATTAGGTCCGCTCGTAAGGACACGGCCTTGACAAGGACGCACGCACTAGCCTCCCTACTGCCGGAGTGTGGCTGTAAAACAGGTTGCAAGCTGCGCAGACGCATTAGGTCCGTTCGTAAGGACACGGCCTTGACAAGGACGCGCGCACTAGCCTCCCTACTGCCGGGGTATGGCTGTAAAACAGGGTGTAAGTTGCGGAGACGCATTAGGTCCGTTCTTAAGGACACGGCCTTGACAAGGACGCGCGCACTACCCTCCCTACTGCCGGGGTATGGCTGTAAAACAGGTTGTAAGTTGCGGAGACGTTCATAAAGTTCAATAGTTTGATGGGATTTCAGATTCAGTTTAAGACCCTTGTACAGAGATGAGTACCTATTGCAATGTTATACAATCACGAGATGCTCCCCAACGTTTTTAAAGCCCCCTCGCATTTTATCAAGCACGGGAAATACACAACTGAACTTTCAGTTCCTACTCCTTCATCCTCTGAACTAGTTGAGGAATAGGATATACAGAATATATTGATGATTGTAACATACCAATGTATCTCCGACAGTGAAGAAAAACTTGGTCAACCTTGCAACAATTACATCATTTGCATTCACAGCTTCTTGAGAACGTAAATTAAATGACAAATCAATAGCAAGGTCACACAACGGTCCAGTTTCACTTAACTCGAGTATAATTAACAATGAGCTGCAGCCAATTAACACCAATTAAATGGAAAATTTACGTGTCAGCTGCTTTATTTTTAAGTGGGCTACATTTTAACAACCGTCAAAATGAACGGAAAGTGAGGTTATGCGAAGGTGAAAATATGAAAGTGCGGTTATGTTGCCCGTAATAAAATAAGTGTAAATCCTTTCATTTCGTTTACATTAAATTAACTTCATAAAGTGACGCCTTGGAAAGCTGTTTATACTATTTTTAACTTTTAATTAGTATCAAACCCTCAAACATTCATGAATTTCAAAAAAATGTACCGGAACTGAAATAACACATTTAAATAATACATATAATACATTTCTTAATATCAAAATTAAGATGATTTGGGTAAAGTGTCAACCAAATCATCGATATACTTCAAGATACCGTCGCCTAAAGCCTGCGCAACGTCCTTATCTGGTATAATACTCTTGTCAACGAGCAAACCGATGCGGAAGCGTTCGTCGTAGGTGAAGAGCGTGATGGAAACGCCTGGAAATGCCACGTAATTAATAAGCAGTCACTTACGACTCCATTCGATTGTGCAAAAACGATAACACAATGGGCCAATAATTATAATGACGGATTGTTACATCACGCCGTCGCTTATCGAAGCGGTCGTTTGGGCGTGGCTTAAACCCACATAACAGCAAATTTATTACTAAATGATATTCAAGAACGAGCAAGACACGTAACGAGCGAAGTCTGCAAATGTGCCGCGCGTAATTGCAGTTATAAAATGGTAAGAAGGTCAAAGAAAGGAATATTATGTGCGCACCGATATTTCCGTAGTTGTTGCCGAAGACAAACGTGTCCTTCACTTCCACGCCGTTCGCGAGTCGGGCCGTCGCGTTTCCAGGCACGTTGGAAACGCTGAGGCTCGCGTCGTTCACTAGGAGGAGCCATTTTCCTATTCCTAGCGGTAGGCCGGCGAACATTCTCATTTGCCAGTAGCAGAACTGAAACGTTTCGAAATTATTTTATGCTCGACCTAAACAATAATTCCTTATATTGGACGTCTAGGGGACATCCGATACATGTCTCTTAACTTAAAACTTACAAGAAAGTCCAATGCGTTCTTCAATCTGTTATTGGTCCTTTGAACGGCTCTCAATCGTCGCAGCAATTCATTTGCTTCGGTTTTAAGGTTAACCGTGTTGTTGTTCCTGGCATTCTTGTTCGGCTCCAGCTCCTGCAGGTCGATCGGCAGTTGCGTGAATCCCATGGCGAATTTATTCCCCAGATTGATTATGGGGTTGCCCTCCTCGTCCATGTGCACGATTTTGTCGAAATCGGGCGACACCAAAAAGTAGGGGTTCATCGTGAGCAGACTCTCGGTTCGTGTCTGAAAACGCGTGACGTGCGTATGACGTCATATGACACGGAAATGACATGCAACCAAATATACACCGTTATTTTTAACAATAAAAATACCTTGGAATACTTTGCGAAATGTGCGGACAATGACGCCGAAATGGCCGTGGAGATGACATCGGCGAACGCCATCTTGTAATGATTTTTTACGCGCTTAACCTTCTCGAAGTAATCATCGCCGGGTTTCTCCCACACGAAAATCAGCTGCTTGTTGCCGGATATTGCAGGACCGTGCAATAGATTGTCCTTTTCGGGATAGGCTAATGTGGGGTAGTAAAATCGCTTGGATAAATATTTCATTAGCACGCTTTGTTTCCCCTTCACCACCGCCTCCTCTCTTGCTCCGCCATTTTGTTTCTGCAATCGTTTAACCTCAACGTTCTTCTGCAAAATGGCTTTATACACGTCGCACTTCTTCCTCATCAAATCCACCCCGTCCTCGAGCAAGAACGTCGTCATGAGCGTGACCAAACTAACGCCATCTCCCAGCGAGTGATGTTTGCGCACGATCAACGGGTAGACCTCCTCACCGTCGTGCCAGGTTATCAACTTCCTTCCGACATTAATCTCCCAGAGATAACTGTCGTCCTTTGGCAACGCGGTGTTCGAACGCGTGTCTAACAACGCGTAAAATTCTTCCGTGCTGGAATACTCGTCCATATACTTGACGCACGCGCGCACGTCGTATTTTATTTTGTGGTAATATTGCAGGCCTAAATGGGACTTGATCACTGAGGAGAATCTCGGATGGGTCTTCGCGATCAAGGAGTACTTTTCGCGGAAGAACGCCAGCAGCTCCGATGGGAGGTTAGGATCGCCGGTCGGGGTGAGCGCGTAGATGGCGTTGATGATGTTCTTCGACGGGCTTCGCACCACCCAGATGCGGTCGCAACCGTCGAGCATGGAGCAAAAGGCGGCGCCATGTTTGATCCGGAGGTAGATTTCCACGGAGTCGTAGAATAGCCCGAGGACGATTATCGTGGGGCAGAGGACGAGGACGAGGAATGAGGTTAGGATTGCTCGAAGGAGGATTGCGCACGGGTTTGTGGAGCTCGGAAAAACGAAAAGCTGAAATATCAAGAAGTACAATATTTAATTGCATCTTACATCACGCCATCTATTAAATAGAGATTGCAACTTTAAACACATAGTTGCCCTAAACGAATAAGTCTTTTACGATATTTATATATATAAGCGAATAGTAGGAAGAGAAATCACCGATTGCCATTGCACGCATGCGCGGGGAGAAATTCAATGTAAAGATGAAATTTGTTATTAATTAAAATTTGATAAAAGCCGAAGGAAACGCGTTATTCTCTACATGAGAATTTGCTAGTTAAAAAGTGAGGTTAACTTACCTCAACTAGTTTGTATGTGTAAAATGGAAGAAGGGAAAATTCTGTTAAAAAAATGGATTCAAATTAACCTAAATTGTACACTATTCACGTCACATTTCATTGTATTAACGACTTACCACGTGAAAATAGTCTTTTTATCATCCGCATTTTGATTGTTTGTTGAAATTTCACACTTTTTCACGTCTTTTTGATCACTTTTGAATGAATTTTTTCGAGTTACCTTTAAAATGGTCTTCTTTGATAAAAATTACGAATAATTTAGGCTCCTATTATAGTTTTAAACTTTCCACCAGGGAAAATGTTAAAAAATAACTCTTTTAACGACTGTTATAACTTGAAACACAATTTTGACCATTAGCACCCATTACTCGCCACATACTTTATGTTTTCCCCGTGTTGCACTCGACTGAAACCCCAACGGAGATGTGAAACGTTGAAAATTGCGCGAAAGGCACGAAAGGTGCGAAAGGTTTGCGAGGAACAATCGAAGTGGTGAGGCCGGCCAATCGGCGGCAAGCGAAGGTCGCCTTGGAGTTGTCACCGATCGCTGATTAAACATAAATATATAGCGGCGATTAAATGAAGTCCGCGGACGGCTCGCGCGGAGTCACGGGCGGGTGGTCGTCGAGCGTTTTGGTTTTGGTCATTGGCCGTTGCTGTCGCGGCCCGAGTGGTCTCTTACAAATTTTTGCATCTTCGGCGCGGTGCGAAACTGGTTTCGGTGCCATCATTTTCGGTGCTTCTTCGGATTTAAATTTCGGCTTTTGGCGAAGAGGCACTGACGTCTATTATCTTGCCGCGTCGCAATTTCACCTCGGTTTCAAAGCGCGTCAAAATATTTAAGAAATTTATGCTCACATTCGTTAGATATAGCTACTAATTAAAATTTATCACACTTTTTACGGCGATTATTTGTCCGATTGTATATTTTCACCGTGATTTTGAAATGAGCCAAAACATTTGCGTTTATTTTATTATTATGCAACATTCATGCCAGAATTTGACAACTAATTACAACATTTATGCGTTACAACTTGTTTGGTTATGGATTCGGTTCGGGGTTTAGAGGTTATGTTTGTTGTGGCATTTTTTGTTTTTACCGCGACGTAATTACTTCCTTGGATATTTCACACTTTACTTAACTATAAATCACACGCTTAATTAAATATTAACTTTCAAATGGTTTATGACGTTTGTTTATTTGGTTTTGTGCAATATGCGGCTTATGTACATTTTTAATACCCTGTAGAGCACAGTCAATGACTTGCCATCTTCTGATTGGTCAGAATTTCAAGTTTATAATTTAAAACTTAATGAACATCATTTAAGACCTTTATACACGAACAATAAATATAAATAGTACTATAATTTAATGTTGGAGGTATAATGTAAATGAATGATCCGTCTTTTTAGTTGAAATAAACAAGAAAAACTAAACAAGACGACAAGTTAACATAACCTGAAAAACCAGGGTCGAGTTATCGGGTCTAGGTCGAAAAAGCAAAGGAAAAAGTTGAATAAAACACAGAAAATGTATAGTTTATTACAAATAATCACGGCCAGTATATTGGTAACTACAAACAATAACTAATAACATTAATTTTCGTACAATTTTCAATCTTATTTCCGCCTTCAGGTTGTCTCAAATGTTCATGCGGAGTTTACAACTGAAGACTGCTGGGCATTAGGTTTCAACAAAGCGAATTTATTGTGCAGCTCATGTGAGCAATTGCCTAAATTCGACCTGGACGTTATAAAGTAATGAATTACATCAACATATCTTTTCAACATTACTAATTATTACTCTGAAAACTTATAGAGATCATTGTAAAGAATGTTGTCACCAAGATGAATCAAACCAAGGCAACAAAGTCTATGCCAAGGCAGTCCTAGAAGTGTGCACATGCAAATTCGGTGCATACCCCCAAATCCAAGCGTTCATCAAGAGCGATCGTCCGGCGAAATTCTCCAACCTTCAAATCAAATATGTGAGAGGTCTGGACCCGATCATCAAGATGTACAACAAAGATGGGCATTTGCAGGAAACTGTCGCTATCGAAAAGTGGGATACTGATACAGTGGAGGAGTTCTTGGTGACTCATCTGGTTGAAGATGACAATTATTTACACACAAACATGGTTTAAGTCGGTTTTAGTAAATGTCCAATCTGAACTGAATGAAAAGTTGAAATTATTACTGGGAAATGAATTCGTAATTAATATAAAATCATAACTACAGGTAGAAATTAT
Organism: Ecitodaemon sp. MM-2014; assembly: GCA_030557295.1. NCBI lineage: Eukaryota > Metazoa > Arthropoda > Insecta > Coleoptera > Staphylinidae > Ecitodaemon > Ecitodaemon sp. MM-2014. Next base: position 10,912 of record JARRAA010005323.1, read on the forward strand.
TTATTTCCAAGTCTTAAACATAGGTAACATAGGCTTATGTTAATTTTTTAATTCAATGTATTTATGTTTATGTTAGAAGAACCAAGTCGTCTTTAATCTCGACGTTGGGAAGCTTCTTCAGGCGCTGGTTGAACTTCTTTACTTGTTTCTCAGTGTGCTCCTCCACTCCATGATGCTTAACATAAGCACTGAGGACTTTCTTTTGCAACTTCTTCAGAGAAATCTGTTTCTTTGTATTGAGTACTTCAAGGATTTTGTTTTCATATGAAAATTTGTCGTTTGCATCATCTCCTTTTTCTGTTTGGACATCTGCACCATTAGTAGATCCGTTCTCTGGCTCAATATTCGCGCCGGTATTCTCTTTGTTCTTGGATTTTTTCTTTTTCTTTGGAATTTCTTCACTTGTACTGTCATTATTATTTGTTTCCGCTTTCCTTTTGTGTGTTTCCCCATTAGTGGACGCGTCATTATTACCATTTGCTACTTTCGTGTCTCCATTTTCTTTATGTTCCTTATCTACGCCATTAGTTCCTGCTCCGTTTTCCGCATTCTTGGGAGGAAACTGTTGCACCTTGTGCTTCTCAATCAAATCCCAAACAGAATCAATGTCTTTTTGGTTTGCGAGTTTCCTTCCCCAACTGTTTGCAATAAAATTCTGTAACAAGAAATACAGGCATCAGTTGTCATACAATTTTGGCATCCAGGAATTTTAACCAAATAAAAATTTCAATTTGCAGCATGTATTAATTAAATTATTGTAGAATAATTTCATTTGCTATTATTTCATGCAGCACTGAAATATGAAATTATAATGTACTCACCAATAACTTTGCCTTTTTCCTTGGTATATTGCAATAACCACTGATGTGGCGCAACAAGTTCCGTACACTAACACTTATGTTGTTTTCCTCCTTTTCAAGAATACCATTTATCATTTCGGTCCACAATTGCTGCTTAACTTCACCCTTCTTCACAACTCCATTCGGCATTGAGCCTTTGGCTGCATATCTTTCCTGTTCTGTTATGCATTTTGTGTGAGCTGCATACTCCTCATCCCTATAAAACATAATGGGTTGTTAATTATTATGATCATTTGATTTAATAGTCTTTTTGATCATAATTACCTAAAGTCTTTAAAACAGTCCACACACGTCAAGTTTTTAGCGCGTCTGCATACAGTTTGATAATGTTTGTCGACTTTGGGTTTTTGTAGGCTCTCGCCGCAATTATTGCAAGTGAAAACAACCATTTTTAATCAAAAAAATAATATTTCAACAGCGAGTGGTTTGGGAAACAGTAAACACGTGGGAAAAGTGGAAATTGCCGAAGCAACGGTGTGGCTTAAGAAAGGTTAGGGACTGGGTATGAACGTTGAATGCGGTTTAATGGTTGGAGGGACTGCGGTATTTTACAGTCGCCAGATGGCGCTCGTTCATGCACTTCATACGCTTTCAGTCCCACTCCTGTAATTACGGTTTTCGACCATTGAGTTGCAGTTGTTCGGTTAGAGAACTAATGACTGCAGCGACTATGGTAAAGAGAGGGGACTGATCAATAATGCGCACACACTCTGCGCAGCATTATTATTGAAGATGGTAAAAATCTATGCTTAGTTAACACAATCAATTTTTAATAGTCACTCACACACAATTAAAATATATATTTTAAATATAATTATACATTAAAATTATATATTAATTTTGAATATTTTATTAAGCATCTTAAATTTGAATTAATTTTGGGGCATCTTAACATTTATATAAAAATAGTGATGGGGTGGACCATGCGTTATTTTCATGTACACAAAGTTGCCTACATTTCGCCGGCCATGCGCGTTCGTTGTCTTTCCCCCAAACTCAAACATTTCCCGAAAAATTCTCCGTAAATCTTGAAGAAAACATCGTCCATTCGCGAGAATTCTACTCAAAAACATCACCAGAATGAAGCTGCTCACCCACAACATGTTGTCATCGAAAGCAATGAAGGGCGTACAAGTCGGTTATCCTTTAGAACTTCATGTAAGTAGAGGTTACAAATTACAACATTCGATAAACTTAAATTGCCAATTAAAATATCTCCCATTAATACAATTCCTAGGCGACAGACGTAAAAGTAACAGAGCTGGACTTCAATTCGGAATTCATAAGCCGAATCATTCCTAAGCTGGACTGGGCGGTGCTCCTCAAAGCAGCTGGGGCAATCGGAAAAGTAGACGAGCTGCCTGCGACAGTTACACAGGAGCTGGAAAACGACACGGACTTCCTCAAGAAGGTGCACCATGTCCTACTGGAGGTGGAGGTAGTGAACGGTGAGCTTGTATGCCCGGAGACGGGGCGCAAATTTCCCATAAGCAATGGGATACCAAATATGTTACTCAATGAGGACGAAGTTTGAAATGTTTAAGAAGATTAAAGTTTAATGATAATTTTTAAGGGAATAAATTTTATGTACTGAGTTAATTATGTCTCTAAATGATGATATGAGGGAACCACAGAAGAAATTTGCTTGTTACGTGGATGGACTATTTATTTATCATTCACATTGAATTTAAATGACTATACATTCAATAATACAATAATTATACAGTTGGACACTACAATTGAACTTCATCGTCAACTGATACAAAAATATTTGCACCGAAAATATGCAATATAATATTTTATAAATAAATATTTCATGATCATGCATTAATAATCGCAATAATTACTTTGTCAAATAATACGGACGTACAAAAAGGACGCAACATTCCTAAGTAAAAAAATCATATGGTTCTAGGAATAGTTCATGTCTCTAATATAGGTACGTTTATACTTATTGTTAGTATTTACTAAATACGTATTTAGTTGTACATAATTACTTTGGCTCTAATTGGCTGTAATACGTCGTCGGTTTTACGGTCTGAAGCTAAGGGTGTACGATTGTGGGGCGTAGATCGCGAAAGGGTACTTCCAAAAAACATTTTAAAAAATATCGTTCCTTTCTGTACACGTTTTTTCACACGATTTTAGATACTCGTTACGATAGCATGTTATTGTTTGGTTTTCTTTTAATGCTGCAAACGGAACGCCGACATAAATAGTTTGGCCATGATATTCTCCCTAGCGTTAAAACTAAACAGTTCAACACGTTTCTAAATCGAATATAAGTACATCTTATTGTTAGGCAACAATAATTCGTCGTTGCACACGATTCTCTTACTAATTGTTAATCTCAATATAGTCAACTAATTATATTATAACTAGTGCGAAAATAGATGTGAATCATTTCAAGAAGTTCTAGTGTTTGGACGTCCGATTTCACTTTCAATTAGACTTGTTTCATAATTTACATTTAATCGAATATTCGTTTATATTTTGCTAACAACACTGTTTTTGGCGAAGAATTTTATAATTTCAATTGATTCTTAAATTTTTTTTTCATGATTTTTACGATTCTGGGCTTAAAACTTGTTTAACACATTCGAATTTTAAGCAAATCACAGGTAAATTTTTGTTGTTTGTCAACTTTGGCATCATTTGGAATTACATTCAGTTTTCTCCTGAAGTAATTTGATTAAATTTTATTTTTAAAGTTTAATTTTGGACAATTAATAATCACAAGCATCGCTTTCGAAATTCGAATGTAAAAAAAACTTTGGCATGTTTGAACGATTTGTTAAAAATTCTTTGGTGTCAGACAATGTTTCATTGTAGATATGGAATCGGCGCTTCGAAATACTTAGGAATCAGTTGAAAATAATAAAACAACTGCCCAAAAACGTGTTTTGCAGTACAGTAAAATGGAGCAGACGAAAAATAGTTGCTAATTGAAGTCATGCGATAAAACTTGGGCGGCATTGTTTCCATTTTAACACATTTAACATTCTCATCTACGCACAGCCTCCTCCAAGAGTAGTACGAGCAATCCGTCTCCTAGTAATTGCGCTCAAACAATGCGAGAAACGAACCCCTAACCTCTAAACTAACCCCACTTTCCTATCCTGCCTATTCGTCTAGACTAGAACAGTGCTCGAGCCTATTCACGATACGTGTTAACTGAATGGTAACCGACTGGTAACTATATTACTGTCTGTTTGTATATGTTTTTACGTTCTCTTACACTTTTGGCATGTGAATAATATGCAGGTACGCGCGGTAGGAATGATTGTAATTGTTTTCTAACTGTAAAGCGTCGAAACTTGACTGGAATGTCGAATGCGTGAATCAACTTAAATCAAATTACAAGACGAACGCTATTTGCTGCGCGACTCGCCGATGAAAGCGACCTTGAGCTGCGAAAAGATGCTACCTTTGGCGAGTCCCAAGAGCGCGCCTTTGCGCATGTCCGGATTAGGCCCGCACGGCTTGCAGTTTTTGTTTAGCAGCAACTCCTTGTTTGGTCCTTTGGCGTTGGTCTTGCTCGCGCCGTGAATTAATTTCGAATTGGGCCCCTGCCACTTTATGTAATCCTCGCTAAAAACGCACGAATTAACAGTAACGATTCCGTTATTAAGTTGCAAGCGTGAATATCTGATGCAAAACTTACAGCAACAGCTTTTCGTTGGCCCCATTGACATAACCAGGATTGCTTCCTTTCGTATTCGAGAGATTCGGCGACTTGTACGCTCCATTATTCATGTTATTCTCTTCGACGACTCTGAAAACACCCTCGGGTTATTAAATTACTCGGTGAAACTGTTTACCCTTAGCTTTAAACCGATTAACAGGGTTGAGAAAGGGTTCACATTCGAGCGTCTCGAGTTATCGATTGTTGTGACCGAGTTACAGCCACGATTAGCAGGGAAGAGAATGCACTTGTTACCTAGCTACACACAATAACAACAGAAGACATGGAAAACTCGAGTGATTTCTAAATACCTGCTGAACGTCGTCTTGTTACACTCCGGCTTCTCTTTCAGGAGCGATTTCAACGACTGGCGGCTTTGCGACGTTGTCACAGCTGTGGGCGGGGCTAAATTATCCACTTCGCTTCTAAACACCAATCAGCATAATTTTTAGGTTATATTTTAGGTTATGTCTCGAAATAATAGTAGAAACCTACTTTTTCTCTTCTTTTATCTCTATGTCTTGACTTTCCTTCAATTTGTTATCCATCTTGGTGTCTTCCTGCACCATGATTTTCAGAATTTGGTTGGCGCGGTCTTCGTCGAAGTGCACGCTTTCCAACGCGATGGAAATCACGTGCTCGGGGATGTCCTTGTAAGTTTGTTGGAGGTTTAATTTTGCTACGATTTAATTGATTATTATTAATTACGCATTCATAATTAAATTAAACGCACTTGTCTCTTTCTCTTCGGTGGTTTTCAACTTGGGTGGCGCTAGGGGCGTTTTGGGATTGATTAATTCCTCCTCTTCCTTCTTCGCCTTCTCCTCCGCGACCTTCTTAGCTTCGTCGGCGATTTTCTTCAGTTTCGCGGAGTCCTTCTTGCTGTAACCCATGCCTTTCAACGCGTCGGACGCCTTCTGGATGTTGTTATCGTTAGTGGTCAATACGTCAAGGATAATTGTCTCTTCAGCTTGCGGAAATAAGGATTTCATGTATCTGCACCACACAAGGAGCAATATTAAGAACGTTTTCGCGATGAATAAGTTAAGATGTTAGTTTTTCAGTTAGGCAAGATTAGTTGAGAACCTTAATTTTAATTTTGGCGAAGGATGCGGCCTGGGAGAGTTCCGGTAATCCCCAACCCTCGGAGAGCCGGTGTAAGTACTGTTAGTGCTCGTCGTGCGCAACGTGGGGCTGCTCGTCCTCGAAACCGTGCGCACGCCCAGCGGAGGCGTCATCGCCAACGGGATGTGGATGCTCCGCGTCGGTGGCGGCGTCGCGAACGGGCCGGGCGTCACGATCGGATGCTTCTCCACTTGCAGGGCGCTTATAACAACTGCTTCACGATTATGATACCTTTTATTGAGCATTATTCCAGAAAGTCCACAGAAAGCAGCAAGAAAAGCACACGCAGAATAAGCAAAACTTATTGGCCGCAATTAGTGTTATTAATTAATTAAGTGTGTTGTGATTATTAGTAGGTTGCAACGCGGTGAAAAGCGTTCGGACGTCTTACAACAAAACCTAACCTCTTTCTTAACCTCAAATGCATCGTTTCGACTTACTTTTTCAATAAAAGTCGAATGTGAGTGTCGGACACGGTTGGAAACATGCTGGAGATCTTGATGACTGCTTCGTCCGGATCCTGATTCAAGTAATCTTGCGTTTTTGCCGTTCGGACCGAGAGCGGAGACATTTGCGGCCCGGACCTCAAGTCCTATTGAGATAATTCGCCATTTTAATGTTAATATATGGAAGTATGGTAAATGATAAACGTTTGTTAGACTTCCGTCGGCTAAACTGATGACTGGTGCATACCTGCAGAGGAATATACTTAGGACTGTACTGCCCAGGCATTTGAAACGCCGGAATGGGCGATGGCTGACTGGGATAGATCGAGTTGCGTTTCAAGTCGGGTGATCCGTGCTAATTAGTCATTTGTTAATCCAAGCAGCATGTGCGAATGAGTTTTAGATGAAACAACTGTTACACACTGTTCGATGTTACTTTCAAGTAGTAATAGCAAATTTAGGAAAATATCTTCGGAACATGTTATAAACACCTGTAATGGGATGTACTCGCCAGTGGTTACGTGCAGTGGTGTGCCGTGGAAACGAGACCGTTTCATTTCATCCCAGTTTGATGATCTGGTGTAATGGTTTACTAATCTACAACAAAACACATGTTATGCCCATCACACGAATCAAGATTACAATTGACACAGTTTGCACGTTCGACGGATTGTAAACAAGTGTTATTTACAAAATACGAATGTAGGTTGAACTGGCCGTGTTTTGCTTCGCCGATTACGTCGCTCGGCGAAGAGGCGGACTTACTGTTTGGATTTTTCGTGCTTTTCCAGCACGGAAGTGTGCAGCTCTTGCATTTCCATCGTTGGGGCCGTCCTAATTTAATTACCTACGACGTCGAGATTAATTTAAGTGATGCGCTGGGAAATGGTAAACAAATACGATTGGCACGCACGCAAACTGGCGGTTATTGATTTTCTCTGCGGTGGGAAACGGTGGAAAGTCACGGAAACCCACGGGCTTATTTTACCGTTGTAGGCAATCCAATATACAGGCAAACATCTGGAAGTTATCATTGATTATAAACGATTATAATATTTATTATTTAAACCTTATTAACGTTTCACATCACATATATCCACATAATAAAATAATGGGCATTCAATATTTTTCAATTTTAGCGATTTTTAGAGATTGTGGAGGATTGTGGAGAATGGAAAATCTTCGAAGGTTAAAGTCGTGTTTTTAATAAAAATACACAAAAACAGATAAACTTAAAGAAATACAATTTGAAAATGTTAAAATACAAGGTAATAGATTTTTTGATTCATTTATATTTTAATTTTGGACTTTTTGTATTATTCTCTTTGACCTTTTGTCTCAGAAAATTTGCGTTTTTATGGTTTGATAAAAACCATAAAAACCCTCTAAAAACAACCGAAACTTATATAATGCACCATAATACGATGAATATATATGGCAATAGATTTGTTTAGTTTTTTATATATCAACTTTTTAATGTTTTGCGTCCGTTGAAAAAGTTTTCCGTCCTTAACGCTTGCTGGGTTGCCTAGCGAATAGTCCGTCGCCGACATGGAGTTTTCACACGAATCGGTATCGGCGAATCTGTCATAACAAAAGCGAAAACGCGTTATAACAGCTCGCCCGCAAAAAAATTAATTATGTAAATATTTGTCATTGCACAAGCACACAAACAGGCCGCGCGACGCGCTAAGTTGTTATCGGCGATTTAGAAAGCGCAGAGAGGCGCGCACCGCCGCTGACTGGGAGTGACGAGCCGTAGGTGTAACGCACATGAAGTGCATGGTGGCCCCAGGAGGCACAAAGTATGGTCTAGAAAACGGCGATAACCATGGAAAGCAACAAGATAAACGCGTCCAACGTGCCGCACGGCGCGGCCGGAGGTAAAACACAACTGCAGCCTGCAAATTTTCATCCCAAATTCTCAAATAACAATGTTTGTAACACATTTTAGGTCTGTACGTCAATGATGTTGAGGAGCCTTATCCTTCCCTATCAGACTACCATGATTATGAGCCTAATCTGGAGTTCGATGATACTGAACTGCATCATAGTGAACCAATCCCTGATGAGAGTGAGTTTTATCACATTACTATCTGCTATTCCACTAATACAGATTAGAACTTGTTGATATGATTATTTATTCTTTTCAGTTGATTTGTTGCAAGACATAGAACCCGATAGCATTCCCTCGCCGGATTTCACAATGGACCACTTTGACGAGCTCGCCGCCGAGGACAACTATGATAGCCTGGTTAGCAATTCCTACCCCGAGCTGGATTCCGACACGACCGAAAAGTTTCTGGACATATCCAGCCGGGGCATTGTCGACGTGAAAGGCGACGATGCCGCTGGCAGGAAAATAATCGTCGTCTACGCGTGCAAGCTACCTGATATCAATAAAATTGATCATCAGTTGTTACTAGAGTAAGTTTCCTCAATTGTCGGTTGGATAATCAATTAATCGATTTGTGCGTGATCCCTGTTTAGATATTTAATTTACACGTTGGATACCTATGTAGAGCAAGATTATAGCTTAGTGTATTTCCACTATGGGCTGAAGAGTAAGAACAAGCCATCCCTGCGATGGTTGTGGCAAGCGTACCGAGCTTTCGACCGGAAGTACAAGAAGAACCTGAAAGCCCTGTATGTCGTCCATCCCACGCACTTTCTGAAGATCATCTCCCAGTTTTTCCGGCCGGTCATCAGCGCCAAGTTTGGCAAAAAGTTGATTTACACGAACACGCTCTCCGAATTGCGCGAATACATCGAGTTGGATCTGCTCTCGATACCCGAAGAAGTTAAAATGTGAGTGCGGCATTGACGTATGTAAAATTAAACTTAAATGAATCACAACCATAGTCATGGTGATTCAATTAATTGTTATCAGTTGAATCATTAGGCTGGCCGAGTATGCGTGATAACGCTAGATAATCATTTATTCATTAAAATGGCGAGAATCGTGCTGAACGTCATTGTTTTTCGTTGACTAGATACGATAAGGACATTACGAAAAGCACGGACAATAACCAAGTCACCACCGATGCGCAAGTCCAGGAAGAGAATCCGACGAAACAGTTCGGCGCGTCCTTGGAAGCGATAAAGAAGCATCACGGGCAAGTTATTCCACCGATTGTTATACAATGCATTCGATTTTTGGATAACCCCGACGGTGAGTGCAATCGCGCGTGTGGTAACATGCTCGTTAATAATAACCGGTTGTATAACTGCTTCAGTTATTAATTTGCACTAATTAAATGTGTTCTGATTACATTTTGTAGCGCTGGAGGTCGAAGGCATTTTCCGTCGGTCGCCAAACGTTCAGATTATTAAGCAGATGAAGCAGGACGTCGATGAGGGCAAGACCATCGAGTTTGGGGATCCGCATCAAGCTGCCGTTTTGTTGAAGACATTCCTCAGGGAGTTGAAACAGCCGCTGCTCACCTTCGAGCTATATGATCTTGTCATTGATTTTCAACGTGAGTAAAAAATTCATTTTTCTGATAGAAATGTGGATTTGATGTACTTTTTTTTCGAAAATGTTTCGTACGGATTATGATCTGATTTCAAACCTCAATTCTAAAACGAAAATTGTCTAATTTTCGTAATTTTAAACGAATCATAGTAAGAAGGAATAGAGGGAGTGACAAATGCCGGTTTCTAAGCTCCGCCCCTCTTTACCTGTCGCGCAAACAACGTTTCCGTGTTCGGGCATGGTAATAGGCGCAGTTACCGGTCCAAGAACGTCCTTGACGAGGACGTGACAAGGCCAATGACTCCTGTTAATATTGAAACCAGTTTTTACGCTCCGACCCCTACGGAGCAGGGCCTGCTTGGATTTGCCAAGCAAAGAGAGGCCGGTTTAAACGTTTGCACTTGCGGATGTGTTCTGCGGACGTCCTTGCAGGACGTGCCCACAGGTCATTGGTCCTATTAATATTTAACAGGTTGCTAAGCTCCGCCCCTCATTGCATGTCGCGCAAGCAGTAACCGGTTTATACGCTTCCACGTTCGGGTCATATTTTGTATGTAGTATGGGGGAGAATTGATTAATATTGTGTTAGTATTCGTTTGCGTTGCTTTTATTATTTCCTCTTGTGTTTTCCAGGA
>JARRAA010005337.1:0-16205 GCA_030557295.1 Ecitodaemon sp. MM-2014
AAACGAATTCTTATCGTCTCGTCCGCGCGCGCCTTTATTTGCCCTTAAGAAAAGAAGTTTAATATTCCGACGCTAGTTTCCCCCCGAGGCGCCGATCTAATTGGAAAGATATTGCGTTGCTTGATGATTAAACGCCCGGCGATTTTAATAAACGTTGCTTTTTGTCGTTTCAGGTTTCCCGGGCGATGAGCGCGGATACTTCGGGCCGTGGAAAACATGCAAGATGCTGTTGTACCACCGCGAACGGTGCGGCAAGGACGACTCGAGATTTCGTCCCTCGGGTAAGTCGTTTCGTTCGCTTTCTCGTTGTAATCGGTTCTTGTGTCACGCGCGCCGAAAAAAATCGACTAATTAGGCATTGTGGGATCTTAAGAGCGTTCCCAGTGGATTCCGACGCGTTCTTGGGCATCGCGCTCGGCAACAACAATGTTAATCGCGTCGTGCTTCTTCTTTTTCTTCTTCCACTTCTTCTCGGACCGCTTGTGCAGTTTGCACATATGTAACGTTTGCATCGCGCGCCGCGAAATCACCGCCGTGCTCTCGAATCCGCTCTTTTCTGCCCCGCTGTCGTTCCGCGTATTCCCCGGCTCGCCGTTAACAAAGACGAAGCGTTCCGGAGGAGCCGGCGGATCTGCGAGCAACAATAAAGAATGCCGGCGGTGGAAACAATGCAATAAAGTCGACGCGGCGGAAACTTTCTAACAGTTCTCGCAATCTGTTCGCGGCGTTCGCACAACGTCCGCGCGATATTTCCGTTCATTCCGCTATTATTCGTCGTTTCGTTGGCGCGGCGCGGCGCGGCGCTTCATTGTGCCCGGTTTGCATCCGCGAAGGAGCGATTCGTCGACTAGCTGTTGTGCGAAGACCTATGATGACGAACGCGCTGTTTCAGTCGTCGTATGGGTGGCCGGCTTGATGGCAGCGATCGGCGTCGCCGTCCTCGGTGTATTCTGCTTCCTGAGCGTCCTCCAGCTCGCCATGCTCAGCTCCAAGGAGAAGGTCGTGATGAAGTACAGCGTGGTGGTCATCCTCAAGTTGGCCCTCGGACTGCTCGCGAGTGAGTATCTTCTAATGCAACGCAACATTCGGTGTGTGTGTGTGGAGTGTGGGGGAAGAAGGGCGAAACTCAAGGATCCTATTAGGTCGAGATGAAAGGGAAACCTTTTCCTCCGCTTGAGGGGCAATCGGCTTGTGACGTCAGTAATATACACGAATTATAGACCGTCCGCTGACGCGGGCAGTGATGGTCTATAAAAAGAAAACGCCCGCCGGGTCTCCGGAAAGCGGCGTGACGCAGATTCGGGCGCCGGCAATTTGCCGAGGGGAAATTATTAAGCGCTGAATATTATGCGGACGGCGGCGAGTAATTTATGACCGCGCGCGGACGACGGGGGCGTTCTCGCGCCTTCTCCGTTTTCCCCGCGCTTCATGTCTTTCCGCTCTGCTTGCAGCGCTGCTCGCCATCGCCGCCGCCGGGCTGTTCGCCATGCAGGCCGACGAGCGCGACAACAACGGCTTCCACATCACTCGGGGGCCGGCGTTCTACATACAGGTATAACATGCAAACTTTTGTCGTCAACTCGTCAAACAATTCCATTCGCGCGGAATTTTCTAGCCTGTGAAAAACGTCTTGTGAGCGGTGTATACTAGGTTACTGAAAAAGTTTCACATTGCAGATTATGCTAATACTGTTGAACGCGATTCTCTTCGTCATGTCGCTGTATGACATGCTGTTCGCGAGGAAAGAGGGCGGCGATCCCACGAGGACGGCCGCCAACGTCGAATCGACGACTTACGGCAATCCCGGTTTTCGGGAAAGACCGCCGGCGTCTGGTGAGTGCCGAACTGTAATCCTCTTATTCTTTAAACGCCAAAGATAACTTTCCTCTGGTCTTCTTGGTCCCTGTGGTCCACCCCAAGTCGCGAAAAATAAATTGATCCAATAGAAAACATCGAGTACACAATATACACGCACAGAATCTAAAAATAGCCTCAAATTCCCCAAATTCTCACAAGAAAATGTCATTTGCTACTGATAATGAACTCATTTTAGTTGGTCTTTTTGATCTCTCCGCTGATCTGTTTAGTTGATATGGTCCTGCCAAAATCTTAAAATAAATGTTAATCCAAAAGAAACAACCAAGACAACATAATACACCTAAAAATAACTTCAAAATTCCCTGCGGTTCCCAGATAAAAGCATCAAATTTGACGTCCGCAAATATCCAATCTATCACAATACGCTCCTTTCACGAACACATTTTAGCTTTATGCACGGCTCTTCCTTCCGGTATGAGATGAATGAATCGAATATTGGTTCTTTTTAGCCGGCGGCATATCGATGACGGACGCCAGCGCGAAAATGTTCGCGTCCAACGGGAGCATGATGTCGATGAACACGACGTCGACGACGATCGGTTCCAACGGTTCGACGCTCTCGTCGGTGACGCGCTCGCCGCCGCTGCGCTCCAGTCTAAAGAAGCCGAAACCCAAGGACGGTCTCGGCATCCAGAATCCGGGCTACTCGGGCCACTCGCCGACGTTCTCCCGGAACGGCAGCGTGAAGAAGGTGCGAATACAGACGCACAGCACCGAAGTGTAGGCGGAAATCGATGCGGAACACGGAGCAACAAGTACAGAGCGACACCAGCGACGCGAACGCAAAAGAAAACATACTTCTCACGCGCAATCATGATATTGACAATTAACAAATATGGGAAACGAAATTCCGTCCATTGCATCTTCATTCTCTTGATCGAAGAAGTCATTTTCGAACACGTCCGAGCAATCTTCGAACGAATAGAAGTATTTATTATCGTTTTATTTTGTGATTTATATTTTTATAAATATCTATCGGACGCACCGGAAGAAATTACTAGATTAGCGAGATCTTTATTGCATATTATTATAAATAATATTTTTGTTGTTCAGTGCCCATTCCAAGAATGGGACGGTTTTAGATTTTATTGTTTTCATTACTCTATCTATCTATAGACGTCGGCAGGCATCGTAGACATATTATACTCTCGGTGCACTTTCTTCGCTCGGAACGGGACCGAAATTACGTGCGAAGACGCCGCCAGACTTTCGAACTCGCCTGTGCCCGAAACAAAGCGCTAATTACGGCCGACTAATTATCGTCCGTCGCGCAATTAGTAGTATTCAGACGCGTTCCGGAATTTCTGTACATAAATAACGAGCGCTTTATGCAAACGAGCGCGAAGCGGAATGCGAATGGCGGGATGACGCCGCAACTCACAGAAAAACTTCGCCCCGTCGGAGATTTGACGGAAATCGTTAACGTCGTGAACGAGAACGTTAAACGAGGGGTTAAAAGAGAAGCAATTAATTCCGCTGGAGCGAAAACGCCTAATGCTAACAAATCCATGCCCGTAAATAACCGGAACATTCAAAAGCGATACAGAAACAGCAAATTGCTGATGTTGGAAGAGGAGCGGCCACGTCCTGAACGTGGCAGAATAAAATATATACCAATATCACTCGGCGATGTACCAACAAATCTTTTCCGATTGAATTTAATTGTATTTATACCTCTAATGAATCAGCCCAAACGACGCAGTCCGTCGTGTAATCTGTGCAATCTGCTGATTTCGCGTTGGAAGTTGTGATAATTATCGACGCGCGCAGATGCAAGGATTATTTAACAAAAAATTAATGTGCCGAAAATTTATACTTTTACACAAACTACAAATAATCATGCAACAAATATTATGTACTAGGAGCGAATGCATTTGTCATTTCGATAGAACGGTAGGAGATATGCAAGTCTTGCATTTGTCAGCGATGCATACAATGCATGTAAATCTAACAAATTGTTTGTATGTTTATTACGAATAAATATTATTGAAAAAATGTTATGATTCATCCGTAATTTAAGTGCTGTCGCTGTGTACACTCGTAAGATATCGTAATCCTCCCCGCTTTTGTAAAGGATGCGCAAATTCGAGTTTTTGAAACGACAACACGTGTTGAGAACACGTTTTATCTTTGAGTATGAGGGCCGTTACCATCATTTACGAATATATACGATTATGGTACTTGGAAAAACTTTACTATGCATCGGCCATGTGCGCCCGTGTGGCGCACGAAATATTTCCATGAGCAGTGACGGATTATACAAAAAATATCACGAACCTTGCATTTAATCTACAAGTCCGTCCCTGACTTTGATTGATTGAAGCCCCATCGCGCTGCTTTTTATCAAATGCCATCGATTTATGTATAGTCGTGCAGCGCGAATGCGTCCGCCGAGATTCCTTGAAATATTGTGACAGCAGGCAGGTCACACTTGAATCCCCATCTATGCGAAAATTGATTTTCGGCGAGTGTTTGCCTGATAAACGAGCGCGCTAGAGGAATATGGAAAAATCCGTGCATTTCAATTACGCTCGCGTGCAGCGCATAATCGGAGTCGGATTTCTAATGGATTACAACGTCGTCGGATGCTGAGTGATTTAATTTTCTCGGCGTTTCACTTCTGAGTTTTCTGCGTCTTCGCCCTCGGGCTACGAAAGCTGTCCGCAAAGCTTGCATTCGAATGGCACTAAAACGCGAATGAGAATGGGATTTCAAGGGCTTCAGGAGTTTTCTTCCCAACCAGAAAATTACATTTTCGACGAGACACTCAAGCACTTTATGATCGCAAGTAACTAATATAAGTTGCAAATGTCTTAGTCTATATTTGTGAAATATTTACATTAACATAGTAAACGATTAGATTTGCACCATTTTGTGATGATACGCGCGTATCATTCGCGTGAGCCGCGTGGCGTTCGCTCACACGCTTATTATTGTTAGTGTGAAGGCGAAGGAGCGCTGGAAATGAGCTCTCGACGTTTGTACACTGTCTGCGCGGCGCTTCCGCCACCGCCGCCGCCCTGCCCCGCCACCAGAGCGGTAGTTATCGTTGCGCTGGCCTGCTGGGCTGCTTCCAGCGTCTCCGCGTCCGGAATATGCCTGGTCTGATGTCGCAGATCGGTGTATCTGCGTTTGGTGTATTTCTTCTTCTCCGCGACGCTGGTCGTGGTCGTCGTGGTTTTGGTATCCGTCGTCGTCTTCGTGATGCGCTCAAAGTCAGCAGTGCGCGATCGCAGGACGGCGTTGCCTATGCTGGTGATGCTGGGGCTGAATCTGTCGCGTGGCGCGTAGCCAGCGCCGGTCTCTATCAGGCAAGCGGGCGTGCTCGGACATTTCTGTATGTCCAGACTTTTCTTTCGGAACTGCGGTTCTCTCCTGATGTCGGCCGGCTTGCCAGCCCGTTGTATCTCCGACGTGGACGTGTAGGAAACCTTTTGGAGCATCGGCAGGCTGTCCTTGGGCTTGACGATCTGCCTGCTCGCGGCGTAATATTGTCTCGGGGGCTGGACGTCGTCGGGGATGTAATTCACCGTCGTGTTGTGGCTGTCCGGCGACGTGGGAGGCGTCGACGCCCAGGATGGCGGTGAACTGCAGATGCCCGAAGCGTCCATGCTCGAGCTGATGGACGACGGCGTCGTGATGTGCGGGGGAGTGCTGTGCGTGATGGACGACCCGATCGCGGAGTCATAACCGATCAGACTGATGCTGCCCGTGACGGGTTGCACCGCGGAGGCGATGGAGGAATCGCTGCCGCTCGTCGAGCGCTGCCGTCGGCGCGGAGGCGCTTGCGGCGAGCGGTTCGGCTTGTTATCCGAGCCGTCCTCGATGTAGGGAATGTCGTCGTTGTCAATGTTGAGGGTCGTCTGGACCGGTATCGTCAGGCTGGCGGTGATGATCCCGCTCTGATCTAAGGTGTACGGCGTTGACTTGCGTCTGTCGCCGCCGAACGCGTCGCTGTTGATGATTTCGCCCATGCGGATCGCGCGCTCGTGGGCGTCGATCGCCGAACTCGTGCTTTCCAACGAGGACGATCTCGTCTTGTTGTAAACCTGCGCATCGCGCATCCTCCCGGGAGCAATGCTCGACGTGCTGCTGCCACTGTCGTCGTCTCGTCGCCGCGTTCCGGAACTCTCTCTCCGACGACGCAGACTACGTTCTTTGTGCCTGTCTCAAAGATCCGATTCTTATAATATTAGGCACGAGTCAGACCGTCCGTACGTACCTTATTCTCATGGCAACATTGGGTCCTCCAGTGGCGGCGCTCTCGTGCAGAAACTCCTCGCGCGAATAAGTCTTCCTCATGGGCAACAGCGGCGGATCGTCGCCGCTGCCCTGATGATGCATCTTGTGCAGGGCGCCCTCGATCGAGGCGTCTGGATTGGTCTGCACCGGCGACCAAACAGAGCCGTCCGATATCTCGTCTTGGGACCTGCGTCACAATTCGAATGGCATTTTAGCAATTAGCGAAACGTCAGCCGCAGACTGCTTACTCGTCGCAGGCGCCCTCCCGCTTGTTCATCAGCTCCTCCAAGGCGGCGGGGTGCGTGTCCATCATGTGAACGTAAACCTCGTCCAGAAGCTCCGCGCTGACGGCGAAGAGCGACGGCGTGTTGTCGATCATCGTGCGGATCACGTTGATGACGTCCAGGCGGTCCTCGGGTCGATCGCCAGTGTCCTTGCCCTGCTTGAGGGAGTGCAGGACGTTGGGGGCGATCACCGTGGCCAAGTTCGTCGCGTTCATTTTGTTGCCGACCAACTCTTCGCCTGCGCCCAAGAACACAGCAGCCGTCACGAAACGCGTTCGCACATTGCGATTGGGAGGGGGCTAATCTCGAGGATCGCGGGGTTCGGATCGAGGTAAAAAAGCGCACGGATTTACCCAACGCGTCGGTCTGATCGCTGGAGTACTTGGCGACCTTGCCGAGGAAGTTCAACAACGCCGCCAGCGTGTCGCGATTGACGGCAGGAAGCAATTGAACCAAATGTTGCAAGGCTTCTAATTGCCATCTCCTATTACGAATCCCTATCGGAGGAACAAATTCCTGAATTAGCCGCCGCCGGCATTAATAGAAGCGGGCGCGTCGGCGACACGCTGCGCACCCCGGTCAACTCACTCTGTGTTTGTACAAATGCATTATAGAGATCTCGACATAGCAGAGGGTCGGGCAGGTCCCTCATGAATTCTTTGAGTAGAGTGGCCACGTCGTGCGGACACTGGTCGTTGCTGAGCGTCGTCTCCTTGCCGCTGTCGAAGCTCTCCCGCAGCTAAAACAACACGGGGGCAAAGCGTTCATTGTTTGCTCAATCCAGAGGACATCGCTGCGAGCGACGATAACTACGACCAACCTCTCTGACGCGCTTCTTTGACGGGCTGACCCTGAACAGGCCCAGCGTGTGCAGCCCGTTGGCCTCGAGGTGTCTGATGCATTCGGCGACGACGTGCGGGATGGCTCGCTCCTCCTCGACGACGGCGGACGCCTCGATGTCCGCCGCCGAACCGCAGGACAGCTCGTCCAGCAGGCCCGGCACGCTGCCGGCTATCCGCTGATGCGCCAGGCTCTCGCACGATCCCTTCTGCAACGCGAGGACACGCTTTAAATGCGCCGCATTCCGCGCATTGTTGAGCGAAATTCGTTTTCGCCGTGCAATAATAACAACATCGCGCCGGCCGTCCGGCGCGGCGCGTGCCAAGTAAGTCATCGCTGACGTCAATGCGATGATGCAATGGATCTTCGTGACGCTTAATTTTAAAACCTCGCGCGCTCTCTGGCGAAATATCGCGAAGTGGCGCGTTCGGCGGAGCGCGCCGACTTATGCTCGGAACGTGCGATTGTTGCGCCATGCGTAAACTGCCCCCAATTACTAAACCATCAACTCCGCGCATAAAATTAACTAGGAAATAACAGCGTGCCCGCCACGCGAAAAGTTTGCCGAGGACGACGTGCGCGAAAATGTAATTTTGCCATTGCCATTCGCAGCGTACATGACGTGCATAATTTAATTCGTCAGGGCTTTTCGACAAAATAGAAAATGCAAGACAATGTCCGGGGGTGATATTATAGCTCATAGAAGCTAGGCACCACGTTGACTGATAATTAACGAATGAGGAGAAGAAGAGGGTGGCTTTTTAAGTTTCACTCATGGTAAACAGTCGTCAACGGATAAAACTTCAAACCCCTCCCCATGTTATGGACATTGTTTGCTATCAGAGCAATCAAATAACCTAATAAAAAACGAAAACGTACCGTAAACTGAACGTCGGTCTTTTGCATTCCAATCAGGATAACATTTCAGGACAACATTTAGACAATGCAAGAATGTAACATGTTAAACTATATTATTACGCTCTCCTGCACAATAAAATCGCAAATTCCTCGCCACGTTTTCTCCTCTGTAACAATCCGTGTTGCAAGAAAATATTTACGTTCTCGCAGCGGGTCGGCGCTCCGCGCCCGCGAGAAAACTAGCCCGATATGAATGTTATTAATGCGCGACGAAAGCGCGCGCCGACGGATGAGAAGCAGGCGCGCACCAAACATTTACGCTTCGTGCGTAGCGCGGCGCTTCTTCTGTCGGTGAATAATAGTGCATATAAAATGAATTAACAGGTTTTCCCGGCCGTTAGCCGTTCGGATATAAAGCAGCCGATTGCCGAAGCCGAGCGGCAAAGTCGCGCGCGCTCGGCGGCGGCGTGAAATACGCGCGCGGTGAGTTCGCTTTGAACTATGCGCCGCCGCCGCGCGTCGCTTGGCAGACGCGGCGGTCGCGCGCGGACGCCTCTCTACCTTGAAATTCACAATCCGCGATCCAAAACAGAGCCATTAATTCCCACCGGCCGCGCAAACAATTATAACACGTCCGCGCGCACTTCGGCTCGCGCGTCACGCCCGGTCATCCGATCTCCTCGTCCTTTCGACTGTCGATTTTCGACGCGTACTTACGTCGTCGGCGCGAATTGTCGCATCGATGAGGCTGCTGAACGACGCTCGGCTGTGGGCGCGAGGAATGCCGCCGCTCGCGTCGCTGGAGCTGTAGCCGGAGGCGTTGAGCCGATTCATCCGATCGTTCTCCACGCACTGCGTCAGGGGGATGCCGAAAACCATGCCCGTGCCTGCGACCCATCGCACATTCGAGACATTAATGTTTTGTGGTCGCATCAAGGATATTAAGGAAGGTTACAACCATTCTAGGGTTGAAATTAGGTTAGGGTCTAAAATCGTCATCGAATGAGGTTATGTTTTGATCGTTTATGTGGAATTTGCTAGAACATTTTGTTTTGCCTGCTAAGATTTGTCATCAATACATTAAAAGTTGTAAAATATTTAATTAAACAACTGTGTAATGAATGATGTGAAAGCGAAGATGATTTCGTGGAGAAATTAAAAATAAAAGATTTGAAATACGTTAGACAATATTCAACGGAAAGTTTTAATGAAAGTCGGACACGCGAAAGTCCAAAAATGCGCCAAACACGCCCGGAATGTTTGCAAAATGTATATTTAAGTTTTATTATTAGAGTTTTTCCAAGTGCGCCCGCCGCCACCGCGGATCGCTGCCGGCGCCGAGGCGCCGCCTGCCTACCTGAGCGTCCTCGCGTTTTCGCGCGTTTTCCGCGCGCCGCACCTATTTACGCCCATTACGCGAAAGCGTAACGCCGCGCCGGCGTCCGTGATTTACGCGCCTTCGCCAATAACATCAATATTTCGACAAATTTCCAAACATTCTCGCGCCGCCTCCGCTCCGCAAGCAAACCGGCGCGTCTATCGCTTCGGATCCGCCGTTGCGGCGGTCGCGCGTCGCGAAAATCGACGGCGGGCGTTTCGTACACACGATTCGAAGATCGACGAAGACGAACGCGGCCGTTCGGGCGCGGGAAAAATTGTAAATAAATGCGGGGAGTAAAATTAGCGCGACGACGCGCGCGCCTTACCTTGCTTCTCCTTGTCGTCCTTTCGGCCCGTATCGAAAATACTCGTCGTCAGCGCCTTGCGTTTCAGCAGGTAAGGTCGGCGCGGCTTTTTGGGCGCCGCCGCCGCCGCCGTCGTCTCTACAAATCACAATCACATTACGCGCGCCGTTCCGAACGCGTTGCGGGCAGCGCGCTGGTTAAGCGGCGGTTATGAGGCTGTTAGGAACGAAGTTAAGCGAAGCGGGCGCCGGCGGTGCTGCTGCCTGGTCGGCCGGATTAGCGATGTTTGTGTGAGACGTCTGAGCGTGTCTGTCTGTTTGCTATTTACCCGACGGTATTTTAACGGTCACGCCGAGATTGAGCGCCTGCAGCTTCGCCAAGGCCACCTTCTGCAGCACCTTGCGCTCGATCTCGCTCAGCTGCAGCAGCGTCGTCTCGGAGAGGACCACCTGTTTCCCGCTCACGCTGTTCCAGCAGCACGAACCCTGGGGGCGAAGAATTAAGCCATTAAGTTGTCCCGAAGCGAGGGAGCGATGTCAATTGACTGGCGTTTTCTGCTTCGCATCAACAAAACGTTTGTTCGCGTCGAGAATCCTCGAATGCACTCTACGACTGTTAGACAGGTCCGAGTCGCTCGCCAGGAAAGCTCCGAGGAGTTATTTTTTAATCGCGTAAATAAATATTTAACGAGATCTCGATATCGGCGGATTGATTTATCGAGAGGGGCGTTTTCAGCGAGCGAAGAGCGCGCGCTCATTGTGTGTCGAAAAGCTTCGCGGCGATCATATAAAAATAGAACGCGCATAAACAAAAATCCCGCTGAAAAATACAATCTCGTTCGGCGAGATGATCGATAGTTACCTTGGGCGTCCACGTGCACGGCTGCTGGGCGGCGGCGGGGCGGCTCTGGCTCTTCGACCGCTTGAAGATCGTCTTCGCCATCAGCCGCCCGCCCTGATGGACGACGCTGGAGGACGACTTGGACTTCTGCATCGCCGGTCCGGCTCCTGTCAACGACCTGTCATTACCGGGCTTGTCGTGCTTGTGCAGGAGGCTGGAGAGAAACGAGTGGGATTTGGTCGGTGACGTGGGCGTGGAGGACAGATGGACGCCGGCGTCGATGCTCGAGCGCGCGCTCGACGAGACCTCCGCCTCGGAGTTGGGCGTCTCGTCGGGCTTGCGGTCGCGATAGGCGAGGATCCAGTCCTCGTTGGTCTGGCAGCCCTTGCTCAGGCCGTCGTCGTCGCCGGGCTTGGTGATCTCGCCCTTCGCCTTGATGTTGCGCAGGTTTCGGTCGTAGTTGACGCGCTTGAAGCGGTCGACCTTGTCCGAGTCGGAGCTCTTCTTTCGCGCCATGCGCAGGTAGCGCTTGATGTGATCGCTGACGGACTGCGAGACGTCGTCGTGGTCGACGCTGCTGCGCCGCCGGTGGCCGGGGCGCGCGGGGTCGTAGTCGTCCTGACTGCGCTCGGCGATCGTCTTCTTATATTCCTCGTCGATTTTCGCCAGCTCGTTGGCGCCCAGCGCGTGCGTTTGGGTGCCCTCGTCGATGTAGGTCGGATCGCAGCTCTCGCCCTGAATCTCGATGAGCGGCGGCGGCACGGACTTTTTGTAGTCGCTCATGTCCAATTTGCTGCGGTGGTGGCGCAAGGTCGATTGGTCCCATGCGGACGTTGCTTTCGGCGTCGCGTAATCTCGCCGGCCGCGGAAGCCCTTCGTCTGCCGCAGGTCGAAGTAGAGCTTCTGGAGGGCCTTGCGGTTCGTGAGGAGGTCGCTTATCATTCTATCCCTGCTCGGCGATTGACTGAAATAGCGACTTAGCGTCTCCTGCAGGGACCTCTGGACGTGATCGCCGTCGAAGTGCACGACGTGGTCGCGCGACGGAGCGTAGAAGGACGAGGGACCTGGCGGCGCCGGAAAGCCCGTGTCCGAGGCGAGCTGCTGTGCATTGGCTGTGGCAGTCTTCGGGGCCGACCACTGACTTGGCGCCGCGATGTGCGACTGCTGCGGCTGCGACCGGGCGGGTGCTGCGGCTTGGGGAATGTGTGAGAGCGTCAAGTGGCGTTGCAGCTTGTCGACCAACTCCTGATAATCGAAGTCCGACTTTGCGCCCGGTTCGTTGCTATTGGAGATCTCCAGATACTTCTCGAGCATTGCGATCAGCTCCTGCTCGTCTTCGTCGGGCGTTTGCGCGGTGCTAGGCGGATAGGTCTCTTTGTTCTTGAGGAAAGTCCTTGGGCTCGAGGACACCGGCGGCGGAGCGTTCAGGAAGTCGTATTTCATTTTCTGTATATCGAAGCGGCCGCCAGACGTGGAGGGATAGAGCGCGAGGTCTTTGGGCCTTTCTGGCTTGATGACGTCCAAAGCCTCGTCGGCGCTGCTGGCCTTCCGACAGCTGCCGCCCGCCGCGCGATTCTTGCGCTTCTTGCGGAAGCTCAGCGCGCCCGGATAGGAGTTCTTGCGCCAGAGCAGGAAGCGCGGCTCTCGCTTGCAGACCTCCTGAAAGTACGCCTCGATCTTGGGCAGGTCCTCGGCGCGGTTCTGCGCGCCCTCGGGAATGAGCTTCCTGCCGGCGTCGGCCATGTACCGCCACGTCTTGCGCGTGAGCAGCCATCGCTCCTTCGGCTTCTTCAGCTTCCGCTTCACCGGCTTGACCGTCGGCGGGTCGACCACCGGCACGTCGCCCGAGCTCTCCGCCGAGGCGCTGCGCGACAATCTACTTAATCTACGTTTGGTCATTCGCTCAGCCATCACTAATGCGACTCAAGCCACATTCACCATTTGCGTTCGCTAACGCGCAATCAATGCGGGGTCACGTGATGCGCTTATTATTTCATAATATATCGCAAAGTGCCTCACCACCTGTCGGTAAATATTTTCACCTGGTCGCTTGCCAGCGGGCCGGAGTGTTATTCGAGCGGGCAAAGTATGTTCACAGATTATTAACGGCGTTGTGCATGCGCACGCTCCTGCCGCTACTTTAATGGCGCGATTGTGCGGGACGGAATTTCGATCGAGACGGCCCGCCGCGGAAAGAGTGCACTTTTCGATTTCGTCGCGAAAATACCAGCCGCGCGATGCGTATAAAAAATATATATACTTTTAATATTTATCTCCGTTTAAAATAGCACGGCACTAGCGCGACATCGAGTCGTGGACGAAACGAACACAAACTCTTGTTTTCTTGGCATAATCTCAGTCATCACAATTATTTCTGCGTAGGCAATGTGTGCGCGCAACGAAAATACACCAGCCAGCGGGGGCAAACAAAAAATTAGACGGCGAACCGATAAATCGCTAACGAAGACACCACTGGCAAATTAATTGAGCACCACGGTCGAAGCGGTCCGAGTAATCCGAGCCGACGACGCTTAAATCACTCGCGCGCCGACGTTTTGTGCGCCGCACTTGCAATCATAATCCTTCGGCGGCGAGGACTCGTCGCGGCGGGGGCAGGGCGACGGGGGCGGCCTTTGATAAGCCTCCGGCTCCGGGAGCGCGCCGCTCGGCCGCGCTTTGCTCGGCGTTATCGTGCGGTGCGACGCGATGGCGGCGCGTCTCGCATCTCGCGTCCACTTTGCGGGCCACTCTACTGCCGCCGTCGCCGACACAGGCTCGCGACGCGCACACGCACGCCTTCTCCTCGCCGCCGCGCTCGCGGCCAAAACGGTTCGGCCGCCTCGCGTCCGCGCGGATTGTGGAAGTTCGGCGAGCGAAAAACGCAGGCGGCAGGCGGCCACTCCGAACACGAAAATATCTTATTTGGCAAGAGTCGCGCAGCCGGCTAGACCGAAATTAGCGAGCGCCGCTGCCGATCATGGGACCCGCTCGGGCCGCTCGCAGGCACCCCGCGCGGGCCGTCCGTCGAGATGTTATGATGCAACTGCCATTCACCTGATCGCGAGTTCATAATTCCTGCAATCGCCGCCGCGTCCCATTTCGCGCTCGGCGCCGGCCGTCCGTCCGTCTGTTTGTTTGAGGAGCGTCGGAAACCGAAAGGTCCTTGAGTGCGGGGTCTGGATCACCTGGGTTGGCCGGTGCGCAAGGATAAAGGAACTCGTAAAAGGTTTATAAAAAGATTTATGTGTTTTCGATTGATCATTCTATCAGCAATGTTACAAGATCCAACTTTAAACGTAAGAACATAAAATATCAACGTCTAAGATGTGTATACTTCGTTCGACGATCGTTTGGCAGCGCCATCTACAAGCGGAAACATTTATTCCTGACTTCCAACTCCCAAATCCCTACCAAATAAAACGGGTTTGTTCGGGAATTTGCAATCAGATAGGTTTTAAGATCAAACTATGAACTATAAAACATAAAATTTCAACGTTTTGGATGTATATATTGAACACGTAGCAGCGCCATCTACCACCGAAAAGTCTAATTCTTGATGTTACTATAATCTAACCTAAAAATTGATTAAAAGTGAGTTTTCAGATGATTGCTCCATAAGAAATATTAAAAGATCAAGAACATGAAACATCAAGAATTAGGTTTCATTTGACGATCATTTAGCAGCGCCACCTAACAACGGAAAATTTAGTTCCACAGTTTTCAACATCCTAACCTCTTAACTAACCTCCAAACTAATGAACTATAGGGTTTCAATTGATCAACCATCGGAAATAAGAACAGATTTAACTTTAAACATAAAAACTTATTTATCGATCGTTTGGCAGTGCCATTTATTAACAAAAAACTTGCATTCAGTTTGTACACGTTCAATTAGAATTGTAACTCTGAACTAACCACCAAACTTGTGAAATATTTAACGGCACAATAGTAAAATCGAGAAAAACTGCAAACTGTAACTGGTTTACGACCAATTTGTAACAGTTCCAGCAAGGAGCAGAAGAAAGTTCGAACTTGGACGCTCAACTTCCGTAACTCGATTCGCATTTCCGTCGAACCGAACTTATTAATTCGCAGCAATTAATTCCGCGTCTCAATGGGATTTAACAAAGCCTCGAAATCTCGTTACCTTTCGAGAGGAATGCAAAATCGCCCCTATTTGCATTGTTGATTTAATTACATAAGCGAGCATGTCGTTGCCGCACGCTCGATGTCAGTATCAATATTTGCGCGAAACATTTGACGCGAATTTCTCGATTAAAACTTCGCGCGTCGAGTTCAAGGTTCGGGACGTTGCGCAAAGTTTGATTTGGCACTAGGAGCAATTCGCAGTTTACTCCGGAGGGCGGAGATTGGCGGAAATTCTGCAACCGTCGGCATTATCCATTGTGGCATTCGTGTCTCGTCTCGTCATTTCCTTTTCCGAAGTGAAAAATTGATTTAATTAGAGACGTCGGGAGAAATTTAATCGATTGGATGCGAGATCCAATCAAGGGTAATGAAAGATTGTGACTAAAATGTTCTCGCGCGTTAATGCCAAACAGCGAAAGCATTTCAACAATGATAAGCGATTTTCCGCGGCGTGTAATTGATTTTCATTGAACGCTTGAACAGAGGAGCGAAAACGCCTCGAACGCGAATGAGAATAAGCACAAAATGCATTTTCGCTAATTACTTTCGCGCAATTATTTATTCTACTTTGTTTGCGCGCTTCGTTGTCCCAGTTGGGGTTTTCGCAGCGCGGCTAAAGTCCGATCCCGTTATTTTTCATTTGCGGAAAGCGCCGCGTCGGAGCCACTCCGGGGTTAGTTGAACTTAAAAAATTGCATTCCTGGCACTTTTATGTTTTTACACTCGAAAAATGGTTGTAGCGCGCGAAATATTTCGGTCGAAAAAACGTATTCGTTTTAACCTATATTTCGACCTCCTAAACAAATATCTATAAGCGCAAGCATATTTTATTTTTTGCGTCGAAAGCACCCTTTGTTAAATTACTCGAGAAGACTCGACAATGTTTCATTTACTTGACTTCGCAAGCCTAAAACAATATGAGCAAATTTCGTTAATTATTCTCGAGGATAACGAGGGTAATTTAATTATTTTAAGGAAATTGGTTTTGTTCAGTTTTGCGGCGGATTACTATCCTGAAAAATGGGTGCAGCGTTTTATCAAAGTGTCGAGGATCCCCGCGACGCTCACAATCAGCGCTGAAATCTAGTAACAATGCATGCGTTCCGTTCCAAATTTAATTTGTGAAAAAGCGAGCCCACGTTACCAAGAACACTTCCAACTTGTTCCGCCACATCGCCGCTTTCATCCATAACTTCGTCGAATGCGAAATAAGAAAAATCTAAAAGTGCTTCGGCGCATTTTAAATGTGCTGCTGTTTCAACACTACAGTCACAAAGCGAGATCAATTTGTGACGAAAATAAAATAACAAATATCGGATAAGCAACTAAAATGAAGATTGGAATACGATTCTAAATGGGATATTCAACAATTCCTCGGCACAACTAATAAAATATACGTTTCAGGACGTTTACGATAGTATAATGCAAA
>JARRAA010005394.1:0-18891 GCA_030557295.1 Ecitodaemon sp. MM-2014
CCTGCAAGTACTGCGGCAAGGTGTTCCCTCGCTCCGCGAATCTCACGCGCCACCTTCGCACGCACACCGGCGAGCAGCCCTACAAGTGTCGCTACTGCGAGCGCTCCTTCTCGATCTCCTCCAACCTGCAACGACACGTGCGCAACATTCACAACAAAGAGAAGCCGTTCAAGTGTCCGCTCTGCGACCGCTGCTTCGGCCAGCAGACGAACCTCGACCGCCATCTGAAGAAGCACGAGGCGGACGAGGCCGGCGTGCCGCTGGCCGACTCGCCCGGATCGAGCACCGAGAACGATCGCGAGGACGTCGATCGCGAGGACGCCTGCGAAGAGATGCGCTCGTTCATGAACAAAGTCACCGGCGGCGCGCACGATCCCTTCCGGCTGTACCTGTCGCCGCCGTGCGCCGACAAGGAGGATGACCCCGGCGTGGAGGAGGACGACGAGGAGAACAGCTACGGCTCCGCCGTCGAGGATCTCTCCAAGTTCCGCTGCTCGGCGAGTTCACGCGATGCCAAAGAGAAGCTCGACGCGCAGATCAACAACAACAATCCGATGACGAGCACCGTCGCGTTTTAACACTAGACAGGGCACGCACCACCCGCACCGACTGTACATATTAATTTCGTTTTGCAAGCAAGATTTCAGCGCAACGCTTCACTTTTCTGTAAATACCATCAGTTGGATTGCGAAATTCGCACGCCGATCACACGTAGAGATTAGTCTGGTTGACGACATGATTGATCACTTGCACACTGCTAACGTTCAGTCTTAGTGTGCATCGACAAACGATCGAAATTAGTTAAGAAGTTCCTACCTTATCACGACGAGGTCGAGGTCGAGTCGACGTCAACGCAAGCGCAACTTTGCCACTCTAAGTACCGAAACAATCGAATTATGTATAAACAAATTGTAGAGAATCACGTACGCATACTAGCCGTAAGAATGATACGATTAAGAATTAATTATTGAATTTTTAAAATTTAAGACTTCAACTAAAGATTTACTTACTTAAGAGACAAAGATAGAGAGACGACGAGAGAGAGAGGGAGACGTTGTAAACGATGTTGCTTTAACGACTTTTGATGATTCAAAAATACTATTATGTTATGTTACTTTGCATGCGCAAAGAACACCAAATCGTACAATTTACTCGCACAAATATATTTATTTTTATTTTTTTCGACAAATCCTTGTTTTCGTTTTTTTTTCTTTCTTTCATATTCTAATTCGTCGCATTGTTTTTCTTGCGTTGTTGTGTTGCTTTCTTGGGCAGAGCTCCTTGGTTGGCCGGCAGTGAACTCTCCGCTTGTTGGAAATGTAAATAAGGCTCAATCAAATGTTACTTCTCTCTTCTTCTACTTCTAGTTCGGAATTTAAATTTAAATTCGCATAAACTTAACGCAACCAAAACGCTCAACCATTTGTGGCTCCACACTCTTCGCATGCATGCAATAAATCGCGATGCGAGTTGGCGGCATGGGTCCGACGAAGCACGGGCCGTCGGATCGGTGCGCACATTACCCCAGAGACGACGCACTAATTAATTACGTATTACAAATTGCATTAAACTTTCGATATGATAATGACCTAATCAAATATTATTGAATAATAACTTATGATCGAATCAAATAAACATATTATTATTACGCACGTTGTTTTCTTCGTAGGGTTGCTTCCTTTTTCGGCAATATGAGACATCGCAATATCGTTACCATTACTGTTTTGTAAGGAAGATTTTGCATTTCCGGAGCGGTTGAACCATTCGTTGGTGTCCTTTAGGAGCCTCACCTCCTTTTAACGATAGCTTGCAACGTTCAAAAATACTTTTCTGGGGTGGCCATCATTCGCCATTGTTTGTATATTCATGAATATAAACTAGCAGAGTCTACATGTGCAAGGTTATCTTCAATCCGAATTACCGTTCGGCTCCCGGGTTTTGGGGTGACGCTTCCTGGGATAGATGCCAAATGCAATCAATACGTTCTAATAGAATTGTATCAAGGTGCCACTCATATTCCATGAAATTTCGGGAAACTACGAGGAACTGCAGTGCCTGCTTTGTTTGTTACCAAAACCAATATTTTCGAAATCGTTTGAACATCGCATTTGAAAACAAAATTCGCCATGAACTATTCGTAGGTATCCTTTAGGGGCAGTTCTGTGTGCTATGATCTTCTCCTTTTGGCGACAACCTAACTCAAGGCGTCGCTACTGTAACATTAACGAGTATCTTATTTGAAGACATTTGTTTGCTGTGTTTTGGTGGGATTGTTTGTATCTCCAGATGTGGTTATTTCTTCTTCCTGGGATAAAGGTGGTACAGTCACACGAGTTCCTTTATAATGCGTACCCTGGGCAACAACAATCTTCAAATGTTGGCTTTAGGTATATATTGGGTTGAGTAATAATGAGCGTCTTATCATCCGTATTTTTTTAAATTCGACTGTTTCTCATCCAATATAACAACAATTTAATCAATTATGTATTCTCCGCGATTGTTAACGTTCGAGCAGTTTGCCAGAAATTGGCTGGCCTAGATTCTAAGAAGTTAAGAGGTACCAACTTTGGTCCTCCTCATTGTTGAAGGTCACAAATGTTAACAAATGAAGGCGACAGGGTTGTAGAGGAGAAAATGAGCTTTCGAACGGGATAATACGCTTGTTTAAATTTTATGCAATTTTATTTCGTGGCGTGACAGGGGTTTAGTTAGTAGACGCTAAGTATTTATTACTCAACCTAATATGAATTCCTGCCCAAATTAACGTGCGCCCACCTTCCAATGGCATGCCTGCTCTGGTTCTTTTCCTAGAAATGTTGCCCGCCCACGTCCACGTCCTTCTCACAAGCATAATTCAGGAATTCCTCGCATGGCTGCGAAATAATATAATACCCACATGAGCGTTGTTGATAAATAATTTTTGCCAGAACCGGTGCCAAGCAAAATCAGTGGCTACTAATAGGATAGCATCTAGACGCTAGTTAAGTTGGAGTCATTGACACTATTTGCTTCAATCAAATTTCGGCAGACTACGAGGAACTGCGAACTACGAGGTACTTACTAGTACTTACTATGACTGTTAACCATCTTTAAAGTATTATTTTAGAAATCGTCACAACAAATCTCGTTTTAAAACAAAATTCTTCATTAGTTAAATATCCGTCAAATTCATGTGCAACGAGCATGAAGAGAAACATTGTATCAAAACCTAGTCCTAATTAATTCAGCCATTCAATTCGCACACGAATTTCAATAAATTTACGTGCTGGAATTTCCTATAACTGCAGATAGTATCTAATCAAGCCACTTGAAATCACTAATCCGCTTTAAAAAAAGAATCCTCTCTGTATGCAATAACTTTACTTTTATTTTTTAAATGCGGTGAATAAATGATGCAAATGAAGCTGAAAACTGTGTACATGTTTCTTATCGTCAATGAAATTACGCCACTGGCAGGTTTAGCAGATAATTGCGAAAATGTACGACTCCCTTAAAATGACAAAACAAAATTATGGTTATTTTTGTATTTCTTGAAACAGATTATAGATGCGATCCCCGATATAAATGAATGATTTCTATTTTGTTATCAAAAACCAACGCTTTATGTTTAAATTATCTCAGTTATCAGTTTCGCAAATATAGAATTCAACTATTTTAGTAAATTGTGTCACTTTAGATTATAGGATTTCCAGACACTGACTTGAAAATACTTGACTGACATTGACATTGACATGGTAAGAGGATATTTTGTATTATTACAAATTTAAGCTTTGGATTTACAATAAATCGCATTTTATTCATTTTGAAGAGATTAATATTACCTATGTAGAATCACATTTTTGCTCTAACGAGAAACTTCAAGTTGCTGTGAATTGTAGGACAGTTTCGATTTCTTAATTTTTTTTATTTAAACTTTTGGTTTAACGAACCGCTTGCAATCATTTAATCTATAATGAAATATTCAGTTATTGTTGTTAGTCACGTAATCCAAAATTACTCAAATATATGAATCATATTTTCGGAAATAACATTCTATAAATAGGTAATCAGACAGGTGATTCTATTGGAATGTTTGTTTGCAATGTCACTGATAAGCATTAATACTAATCGTAAATTTAAAAACATATAACCAGATTAACATGCAATTCACAAGTTCAGTCGTTTTCATAAATTGTGTTTAAATCATAAATATGAGTTTAAACGTATTGACTTCAAAATAGATCGTATTACTTATTAGCGTTGCAAACAATATAAACAAATAAAAGATAATTTTATACCATTATCAAAATGCTATCCTTATTAATTTTCTAGCAACTCTGCAAACCAATGGCAATGGTAATTTTTTTAAATTTTATTATAATACAATCAACATCAAGAACTGGGATGTTAATTTACAAACAAATATTCAGATTGACTCTACAAATTGGTCAAATCTATGCAAAATATTTGCCTTTAATACGAATCTACGAATGAATGATTAACCAATATTTTCGTATTAACATCAAAAATACGTCGAATAATAAATGAAAACTCAGTTGGTTTTGTAAACAAATAAAACCAAACCAACATTTTAAGAAAGTGTATATAAAATTACCGAATATCTCTATTAGACACTTATAACTTTGCAAAACAACATAAACAACTAACAACTAGATATATCTATATAACGATTTCAAAGAGTACAACCCTTTTACAGTGGGTCACCGTTCAGTCATTTGCCAAATTGTGTTATATGTCGATTATATGAAATTACAAATATGGATATCGAATTATTAGTGAGTGATCTATTATCTATGTCAAATCACTTTTGTTAGCAAGGAACTTTATCAAATAACATGTTTTTCAGTTTTCTTTATGTTGTGCTTGGTTTGTCTTGTAGGAACTCTGTCAAAGAATTGATGTTTGTAACGTCAATAAGAATTTTAAGATTTCATTATCATGCATGGATGTTCATTTACAAATATTCAGTAACTCTACAAATTACACTATTGGTCGAATCAATGTGAAATCACATTTGCCTCTAATATGAATTTATTAATGAAAGTTTAACCAACAGTATTTTCGTATTGATATCAACAAATGAATGTAATAAGTTTTCTTACTGGATATCTCTATTCACTTATAACTAACGTTGCAAACAATATAAACTACTAACAGTAAGGTGTATATAATATCATAAAATGTACTCTTTGTCCAAGGGGTAACTGTTCAGTCATTTGACAAATTGTGTTATTTGTCGATTATACATGAGTAGGTGATCTATTATTTATGACAAATCACATTTTGTCTTTAACAAGGAACTTTAAATGAACTTAACAAAAAATAGATGTTTTCAAGTTTTCTTTATACTGCACTCTGCCATGTGTACCAAAAATTCAGATCATTTTGATGATTATTGATCCTGGTTGCTGCGTCAAAATGAGTAAATATATATCACAAATATTAAATCTTTCTAATTATATCCATGAACAATATATAATCTTTATGGCGGCTTCAACAAAAAATCTCTATCATAAATAAAAAAAAAGTCAAAGATTATTCTAAATAGGTACAACCACTTATTATTTGTATCGTTAATGAAAAATACTTTGAAGTTTAAATTCTCTTGCAAACATCTAGTTTTGGTTTGCTTAATGCTTCTATATCAATATTGATATGTTTCATTCAAGAACAATCAGTGTCGCCTAAAAATCGTTTCTTATTTTGATAAATATTGCTCGTTGTTTATCGTTTAAAATGAGTAAATATATCGCTATCATAAATAATAAATACATTTGATTATATCCGTGAACAATTTATAATCTTCCTTTTGAAAACGATCAGATTTTCTTAAATGCAACGCCAATGAAAAATGCTATGAAGTTTAAACAATATAAATGTGTACATTGAAATCTAGTTTTAGTTTGCCCAATGATTTTATATCAACATTGACATATTTCATTCAAGAACAATCAGCGTATCTTAAACATCGTTGCATATTTTGATAAATATTGCTCCTTACTTATCATTTAAAATGTGGAAATATATCTCTATCATAAATATTAAATTCTTCTAATTATATCCGTGAACAAAATATAATTTTTCTCTCAAAGAAAGAGCAATAAGAATTTTCTTAGTGCATCGTCAATGAAAAATGCTATGAAGTTTAAATTCTCTTGCAAATAATATTTAATGTTTCATTCAAGAACATTGAGCATCTCTTAAATATCGTTGCTTCTTTTGATGAATATTGCTTCTTGTTGATCATTTAAAATGAGTAAATATATCTCTATCATAAACAATAAATACTTTCGATTGTTTCCGTGAACAATTTATAATCTTTCTTGGGTACTTTGCAACGTCAATGAAAAATGCAATGAAGTTTAAATCCTCTTCCAAACAACTTAAACGTGTATACCGAAATCTAGCTTTGGTTTGCCCAATAATTTTATATCAAAATTGACATGTTTCATTCAAGAACAATCAACATCTTTTAAAAATCGTTGCATATTTTGATGAACATTGCTCCTTGTTGATCATTTAAAATCAGTAAATATACCTATCATAAACATTCAATACTTCTAATTACATTCGTAAACAATTCGTAAACTCTTTAGCTTGTTGAACAAGAAAAAATATATATGTACCAAATATTCGCACTTTGAAGACAATAAAAAATTTCTAAATAGTAACTATGGCAATCTCTGTTATTCTCTGTATCGTCAATTTTTATTGACGTTAACTTTGAAGTTTAAATTCCCTTGCAAACAATACGAAAACTAAATTATTGCAATCACTTTTAGTTTGTTGAATACCTACATATTGACATGTTCCATTCAAAAATAACGAGCGTCTCCTAAAAATCGTTACTTAGTACTCGAATATCACCTCTTATATAATCACATTGTTTCTATCAAAAACGTTCCATTCTGATTTAACCACTTATTACTAGACTTACAACTAATGTTTCTTTTGCCCTGCCTAATCTTATAGTTTTTAAATTTATAATCACATGTCGCCTTTGATAAGAAGAATACAGTCTCAAGAAACTACTGTTACCAGTGTGAATAAAACTCGTTAAGTTAAATAAACTCTCAATCGAAATAAAACGTTACGCCCTGCTGACTCGTAAATAAAGTCGCAAACGAATCTCAGCCACATTAACACGCGAAGAAATAAAATAAATAGAAAGCCGTTCAAAAGCGCAAATGTCTGCCTCGGTAGTTGTAAGTTTCGAAGCAACGTCCGCGAGTCTTCGCCAATCTCGGCGCGACGCGAAAGTTTTCTCTCTGCGGAAATTCGCCAAAGCTCGCGAAATACGCCATGGTGCGACCCCTGCGCGGCGATCGCACCAGCTCGAACTGATTTACGTCCGACTGGAAACAAGCGGGCTCGAACGCCGGCGGTGGCTGCCAGCACATGGGCAGTTCGCGTTTGGCGGGCGCGCTCGAAGCGTAATCTCTGAAAAATTGCGCGACCGCCGGCGCCATCGTCTCCACGTCAGAACGCGGGGGCGCCGTTAAAGGCAGCTCGATCGGAGACTCGTCTCGCGATAAAACAGCAACGGCGCCGTCGATCGACGACGCAATCGACGGCGCCTTGGAGGAGGGAATCGGACTTATCATCGTAGGCACGATCGTCGGCGAGGGTATGTCGCGGAAGAGGACGTGGGACCGCTTCTCGTCGTGATAGGTCGTGGACACTTCGGAAGATGACACGTAGCCGACGCGCTTGCGATTACGCGCGCGCAATTTACGCTTGCGTGGCGGCGATTTATCTTCGGCGAATTCCGCCGAGCTCTCCTCTTCGGCGTCGTATCCGTGGGTCTCCCGAGATAGCGTCGACTTGCCAGCTTCGAAATCTTCTTCAGCATTCCCCATTCTAGTTGATGCATTATTCGCTAATAACTTTTGAATGAATTGCAATTAATTTTGAGCAACCCAACTGACGCATGCATTATTTTATACATTTTTTGACTGGTTTTACATGTTTTATGTTTGATTTGATTGCTTGAGCAACAATTTCCAACTAAGAAAGATGAGAGCAAACAAATTATGCAAGCAAATGTGAACTCACTGGATCCTCCTCTGGGAACATCAGCTTGATTACTTCTCTGTAGTTCGGCTGAGGACCATCCACCGGAAAGCTCAGAAAATACTTGACAATCTTCCAATATAAAACCTTACTACTTCGGTCGGTATTCTGTTCGTCCATTGTTTCGTAAGCTTTGCGTGCGGCTAATTAACAGAAATCAAACGAATTGAGCGGACTTCGTGGAGAGAGAGTGAGGTTAGCGTCAGGTTTCAACTGCGCGCCCGATGACCACTTGAGGAAGAAAAGATAAGATAAACTCACTTATTTATGTAATTTTTTAGTTCTGGCGTGAGCAACGCTCGAGCTCGTCACGGCGTTCCAGGTGCAGGTGAGTTGTGTAAATTAAATGATAGTGAAGTGAGGCTTTTCTGAAATCCAGCGACCTGTTGAACTTAACCTATGAGGATTTGCTGGAAAGATTGGGGCGGTTGTAGAAAGCGCGAAAGTTCCTGGGTTGTAGGGAGTAGGGATCGACCGAGCTTTA
Source organism: Ecitodaemon sp. MM-2014 (assembly GCA_030557295.1). Lineage (NCBI taxonomy): Eukaryota > Metazoa > Arthropoda > Insecta > Coleoptera > Staphylinidae > Ecitodaemon > Ecitodaemon sp. MM-2014. The sequence goes on from JARRAA010005394.1 coordinate 8,558, forward strand.
TGGGTTTGCCCTCGCCTGACAGATGTCGGCAGCAGTACCCTAAACAAGTTAAACAATACCTTCAACTCTGTCTGCAACATTGGAGTTGCCGAGGAGCATCCCAGTTAGATTCTGTTAGGGATGCCGGAAATAGAAAAAAAAAATTGAAAAAACTTTAATATTGTATAACAATAAGAAAATGATATTGCTATACTCAACATTTTTGTTTTGTTGTGAATCGTAAACAAGTTAATACACAATCATTTTCGTCAGTTTTATTAGCAAATTAGAATTTTTCAAGTGCGGTACTATTTTATTTTCATTATTGTTAGGTGTTCTTAATTGTCATATAATTCCTATATAAATTAGAGTAAACTGATATCAATATTTTGTTTTAGCAAGAAATCCATCAATCGTTGTAAACGATCGGGTGGAACGTATATTATTTCAAGAATTATGGATACAACTGAATGCCAAACAGGCAGCTGCAGGTGAGCGTTGTTTGTTGTTGTACAACATTGATCGATTGTATATACAGTATATGCGGTTTATACACCTTGGCCAGCCCAATTTATACACTATAGCCGAAATCCTATATGTGTTATAACCGGAAATTTACCTGTGCTTGTCCCATTTATATGAATATTTTTCAATGCAAAGTATTGCATTCGTTCCGTCCCCCAGATTGAAAAGCGGTATATATATTATATATTGTATATATGCATTCATATATCGAGTCGACGCTTTCAGCAGGACTCGTTTGGAAATTTAATTCTGATTACGGACATATATAATTTGACGCAGATCGCACTGTAACTTTTCGAAAAATTAAACAGTATTGAAACATCCAACTTTTACAAGTGCCCAATATTTCGAAAAGTCACAGGTCGTTTAATTATTAATTAAACTTAAAAAAATGATCGTGATCTAAGAATTAATTTATTATGTCCCTTTGTCAGTCCACAACCTGATTATTCTGCGGATTCTTCGCGCGACTAACCGCCACAGTCCATTTCAAGTTTTTAAACAAATAAAAGACAATTTGCAATAAAACGTTTATACAACGTGTTCTCTATAGTGAAAAGTTATAATACATACAATATGGCTCGAAAAAGTTACGCCGTTTGTTCGGCCATGACCGCGACAGATTTTCGCACGCCAGGGAAAAACGTGCGAATGTAATTTTCCATTTCCTTGGGTCTTAAGGGAAAGTACTTTATGTGAAACAAAAAAATGCGAGTCTCTCGGAGCGCGGCAACTATACTGAGTTTACCCTAAACATTAGCAGAAATGCCAACCTATGCCAGACGCAAACATAAACTATGACGTAAACATAACTCGCACGGCACATCTACGCTCTGCATATTTGACATTCGCAGGACATTGAATATCCGGGCCCGACATCGGGGGAGATGTCCGTTAAATATGAGAACATGTTCATGTTCTGCAATTGTCTGATTACAGTTAGATTTTCAAAATGACTTTTAAACTAATTGTGCGTTGAAAATAAATCAATTAGTGAGATGCAAGTAAATTGATTAAACTATTCATCGTTGCATTACAATTGTTCATTGGTAACAGTTGTTCGATTAGTAATCACTACGTCGTTAAATAGTTTCAAACTGAAATACGTTTGAAGCTTGCTATGCTAGAATTGCCATGGAAACGCAGGCGCTAAACATCCCACCGTGGTCGAAATTCGATGCTACCGAACACTGCCCGACGCTTGCCGGGATGGCGATGGGACTGCTAGACGGCGACTCAAAACGTAATCTTTGGAACGACCGATATCGACTGCGAGCGAACGTCGAATATCTGATTCTGCTGTACGGGAAACATAACCGACGACATAGAGTCGCCACACAATGAACAGCCTAGTCGTTATTTTCTTCTTTTTAAAAAGAAGGAAACAACAATTTTTCGAAAATGTTACATTATACGTGGAGAACGAGTTTGATCCGAAATAGGAAAAAAAAAACATTCTCTGAATTGTCAACGATAACAATGCTAAAACAAAAGCTAAAAGCTGAAATAAAAATGCAAATACAAACAGATCCAAATGTAACAGTAGAGTATGCCGGAGGAAAATATTTACACACGAAAATGTCCGATCCTCCTACGGCCGTGACACAATTTCGTGCGAGGACAAAACTGTCATTTCGGGGAACGCGCAATTGAAAGCTTAATATCCCTACGTTTCCATTGTATTCGCAAAAGTTTGCCATTAAACTGCCACCGCGGTAATAACCACATCGGATATAATTAGCCCATTTGGCCGAAGGCAATGTGAAACTTAATTACCTATCATTAATCTTGTGACAGTTCCTATATTTTCCATTTTTAGTTTACACTTGTTCCCAAAAACCATCAAGAGTTCAGATTTATGCATGAAATACTTAAAACTAATAACACTGTCCGACAAAAAAGGTGAAGGGTTGGTGATTTTTGTTGAAATTGGTCACATCAGGTTTTTTACAAATCGATGTCAAAATTCAGATTTTGGCCACTTTAGGTCATTTCCATTTCCATCGATTTCCGCTTAAAGTGTCTGACCAAATTGTAGTTCAAAGACACGATTAAATAGCGAATTTCGCAATGAACAGATTAAGAAATAATTTGTGAATAAAACTGCGGATTTCTAGAGCGAATTTTTGCGCGCACTGTGACGCAATTTTTTTGCGTCCTGGCTCCTGGATTTATTTCTGAATAGCATTTCTCTGTCTTCGTCACGAAATTCTCTGTTTAATTGTGTCTTTGAATTACAATTTCGTCAAACACTTTAGGCGCTGCACAAAACCAACTAGTCTACGAAGTTTACGAAGACTGATCCAGGTAGATGTTTGGAAGGTCGAAGAATCCGCATAATAACGGGCAAAAGGACAGAATAAATTAATAAATAAATTTTAAGGCACCTTTTTTTAGTAATTAAACAATACGATCAGTTTGGAAATTTAATTCTGATTACGGACATATATAACTTGATACGGATCGGCCTGTAACTTTTCGAAATATTGGACACTTGTAAAAGTCGGTGCATAATAATGAGGTCGTAAACGGGCAAAGGGATAGGATAAATTAATTCTTAGATCATGATCAATTTTAAGGTACACCTTTTTAGTTTAATTAATAATTAAATTCTGATTACGGATATGTGTCGTTTACGACATTTCGATATTGTAACTTTCTACTTACATTTCTAATTACATTATCGGATGCTTTGACAAAAACGAAGCAAAATGGTATGAGCAGTAAAAGTATCATTCTATAAATTGACTAGAAAATACAACCTAATGCATAAAAATCAAAATACCTGCAGGTAAAATATGTATATGTAAGTTTCTACGGCTGCCGTACTTCCCTGCTAAACCTGTAAGAAACTCTCACTTCAAGAAAAACCCAATTGCTTCTTTCCCTGTATTCAAATGAATTCACAAAGTTTGTAATGAAGCTCTCACCGCTGTAATAGCCATGTCACTTACGATTAGCCAATTTGCCAGAGACAAAGAACAACATTGGCCTTCTGGTTAATACCTAACTGGATTATATCTAACGCCAATTTCAAACATTTCCGCTTATCCCACTGTTCGCTATACTATTAATTTATTTTCATTCTTATCTCTACTCGTGCCATCAGTTCAGAAGACGGAAAGCTGCTATTCATCAACGACAGGCAAGTCAAATCATTGCTGAATTGGGAGGACACTCTGCACGTCATAGAGTTTGCGCTGCGGATGCAGTATTTGGGAAAATCTACCCAACCTCCTCGTCTCTTCGTGCAGCCAAAAAGTGCTAGTCCATCTTTGTACGTAATGCCGGGGTACCTGCAGAACGCATTTGCTTGCAAACTGGTAACCGTCTCCGACAATTCCAACAGGAATATGTCTAACATCCTAGCCAACATCGCCCTATTCGATGACACCACAGGAGAATTACAAGCGGTGAGTAATTCGTTAAACTTTGTGACTTAATTAATTGTAATGATCCATGTAGATTATGGCTGGTTCCGAAATTACCAAGTGGCGAACCGCCGCCGCTTCTTTATTAGCGACTCAAAAGTTACTACCGAAGTGCAGTAAAATTCTAGCGATTCTCGGCGCTGGCGAGCAAGCGGAGATTCATGCAATTGCGTTCAATCTTCGCTTCCAGTTCGAGCAGGTACTATCATTTTACGACACCAGTTTGTACTGATCAAACAATCGGAGGATCGTTTTAGATACGCATTTGGAACAGAAGCCATGAAAAAGCTGTAACTCTTGCCGACAAACTCAACGCAGAGCAGAACACGAAGATATTCGTGGCGAGCAGTAGCATCCGAGAGTGTGTGAGCGATGCGGATGTGATAATCACCACCACGAGCTCCAGCGATCCCTTGGTGGATGTGAAACTCGTGAAGGAAGGTGCGCACATTAACGGTAGGTACTTTCGGTAAGCACGTTTCGTTCGACGCTTGAACATCATCGCATTTTTATCTATTAAAGCCGTGGGAGTGTGGAACGGACAAGTTCGCGAACTGTCCTCAGATATCTACGAAATCGCTCACATTTACGTCGACTCGAAAAATTCGGTCGGGAACGAGATGCGCATGGTGTTACCAGGAGCCGTTAACTTCCAAGGCGAAGTGGGAGCACTCCTGGCGGGCCACCTCGAAGTGCCCGAGAAGCGACGGGTTACGGTCTTTCAAAACGTCGGTAAGACATTATCGCAATTCTCCCCGTTCCGCCAGGTTTACGTTCGATATTAAACGGCAATTAAATTAAATTGAAGCCGCCGGCGCGCAGCGGAATCCCGTGCAGGGAGGGCGCGCTAACCTTCCGGAGTCTTCCCGAAAGCCCGAGTATCCATGTGCGCGGAATAATCCGATGCGATCGTGGATATTTTCTCGTCGAGGCGTTATTAAGTCTCCGCATTGTCGCGAGTAAGATGTCTACGTTGATTACACGACTATTAATGTTGCTCCTAGCTAGACGCGAGCGTCCTCGCGAATGTGCGCGCGCGTCCTGACATTAAAACTGATTTATTTGCTTGCGAAGTTTTTCACGTTCCGCTCTGTGCTCTGGGGCATTATCAACGAAAAGTGTGTTAAGTAACACTGTCCGACATGAGAAATTTGTTTTCAACTGATTCTGATGTATTTTGGTGCGCTTTTGGTGCGTCTTTGAAATACAATTTCGTCAAATACTTTAAGCGGAGATCGATGCCAAAAATGACCTACTATGGCAAAAATCCGAACTTTGACCTCGATTTGTAGAAAATCCTGTATGAAGGTCCTGAATTTTGGTTAACGGATTCGTAATCAGCGCACCAAACTACACCAGAATCAGTAGCAATTTTGAAAACTAAGTTTTCATGTTGTACAGTATTAGCAACGGCGCAACGAAGGAAGTAAGTAATTATGAATCACGTGCGCCAAGCATTTTACGAGTTTTAAATTCATGAACGGCTTTATTTCGAGCTTCGAGAGTATAAAAGCCGCGCGAGCGCGCGAAAACAAGTTTAGTGGCAGTTGCCCCGCGTTGCGAATATTTGCATTGCAAAGAGTTTCGGCTCGGCGGGAGTTTCGGGAGCAAGGAAAGGGGCAGTTTCAAAGTCAGGCATATATATCTCTTTGAACCGCAAGCAAGCATAACATTACAAACCGCTCGAATTGTTTCGCAAGTTTGATGTCGATTCGGAAAAAGATGGACGACGTTCGAAGCGCTGTTCGAATGCTTCGTTCTGTTTACGTTTTAGGACAGCCTCAGGTTTAGATGGTGTTGCAAGGTGAGATGTTTAATGCTTCGGGGCAATAAACGTCCGCCGTGCGTTTTTTATTACCGGGCCGGTTGCGCGCCGGTGCACTATTTTTTCGGAAGGATCTAATTGCCCTCATTTTTCTTCATCTTTAGGTATGGCCGTCGAGGATTGCGCCATGGCACGCGTAATTTACGACCGTTTTCAGAGCCGTTCAGAATTCTGCGTGAAAGACAGATTCAAATATGAATGATCGGCCTCTCGTACTTTTCACTATGTTGTTTGGTAGTTAATTGAATAAAGTTTTGATGTAGTGAGAAGCCAGTCTTATTTTGAACGTCAACCTTTATAAAAATTGAGGGCTGTGCTCGTAATAACCGTGCGCTATTAAAAGGGCCTTTCATTCTTTTCCAAGAAAAAGAAAGGAGTAAAAAGAAGACTAGTGTAGACCAGAATGAAATAGGTATACGGATGAATCCAATTGGTAGGTACATAAAGGTACGGCCTACAGACGATGTTCAGAAATGGGCTGAAATTATAAAATGGAGGGTTACGACCTTGATGATAGAATCAAATATTTTTCGATTTGATTCGCATGTTTGGTAGTTAATTGAATAAACTTTGCTGTAGCGAGTAGCCACTCTTATTTTGAACTTACACCTTTATTAAAATTGATAGCTGTGCTTATTGGAACCATGTACCCATTTATAAGGCATTTCATTCTTTTCCAAGAAAAAAGAAAGGTGTAAAAAGAAGACTAGACTAGACTAGAATGAAATGAGTATATGGATGAATCGTATTGGTAGATACATAAAGATATGGCCAGCAGACGATGGACAGAAATGGGCTGAAATGATAAAACTTCCTGTAATATACATTTTATTAATTGGGCAATTCCTATGCCTATAGGAGCTGCATTGCGATTAAACAATATTGTGATAATATAGAAAAAATACTTTGATATCTAATATCTTTTTAACCCATTCTTTACCATTGTTCTCATCTGGGGGCAGGAAAACCAGAATTTTTCCAATTTTAACTTACATTTTTAAAGTATTTATAAGTGGAAATTTCGAAGTTTGTTATGTAAACATAACTTTTCTCCTAAAAGCAGGTGAAATTTGGTACATTTTACGTTACTATTACACTGGTTTCATTTTCCCTCTTCTCTCACTTCGTGCTCTTTTCGCAATTCTTACTTGCGATCGCTGCTGCATGGGCATGTCTGGGCTAGGTAGCACTCTGCATCTATGTGTTAAACCGTTAAACCCGTTAAACCTTTGGGACGCATGTGGCGCTCTCAACCTGCTCTCGCTTCCCCCACCGCGAGGTTTTTGAATTCACTTCCCATTTGAAATTGAAAACACTATATGATGTCCATAAACACATTTATTTCAAATGACATAATATTACAATAGTATAAACCCTCTGTGAAATTACAATTACAGAAGTTGAAACATAACGTTTACGGTTAATATTCTGTAAACATTTCTATATGGATAATCCATAAACTACTCTGTACATTTTAATTTTAAGGTATCTTACAAGCTAAATAATATACTCTTTACAGATGATTCATAGTTGCGTTTGAGCCACTATTAAACCCAACTGCAGATTATCAATCAAATTTTATCAAATTTAATCATTCGGTACTATTGCGTAAGCAAAAGTTAAAGTCACCGCTGAATCAAGAGTATTTTTAAGCAGTTTGTAAAATCAACTGCAAATTGTCAGTGAACATTTTCAATTTAAGCACCAAAAAGTGCATATGATCACTCAATAGTTCAGTCACAGCTGAATCAAGAGTATTCTTAAGCAGTTTAATTAAAAAAAAAAAAACTGTAGCCAAACAATAGATCGTTTATAGATTATTATACATCTCGAGTATAGCGCGAGATTTTAGCGCTTTAACGCGGCAACGGCTCGCTGCGTTTTGGCATTTTTTCTTATAAAGCTTAGAAGCCCCGAGCAAAATGTGGTCAGCATTATTTCGAAGCTTCTCCCCTATCATAAGTCGCCTTGTATGACTTATATAACTAGCTAAAAATAAACCTAAACTAATACCTATAATTAAGTCCAGCAAGTTATGCTCATCACAGGCAGGAAATTCCTCCCCACAAAGGACTATTCGTTATCACTTTAAAAGTAAGAAGAGTGTTTCCGCGACCTATTATCATAGGGAGGAATGGTACTCAGCAATGGAACACAACTTGTGGCACAAGTGAACATATACGTTACTAGGCCTCCACAAACTAGGGGAAACTAGCCCCAATTTGCCCCGAATAATTTTCGCCGTGCGAAGACCTAAACAACGCGTATATTCCTTGCAATGTTCGGTAATGTCTGAGAATCTAAATGAAGATATGGCTTCAAGCAGATCGTCAATTTGCACCGCACTATTTTCGGATTCGACGCAGGCATTTAATAACTCTTTGAAAATAAGAATATATTGACCGCCGTCCGGCTCGCAATTAGAACCCGACGATTGGCTCCGCAGGATACATTTGGCGCATAAACTTTTGCATCGAGTCATGAATGCCTCAGGACAATGATTAGAATCTTGCCTGCCTTCGCGTCGTACACCATCGAAGTAGTTCTCAATGTGGTCCTGATTAAAGCATGTTCATGGAATCCATACCCATAGCAAATAACTTTTTAACCAGAAGTTGAACTCCTTCGATAGTCGTAATCCAACTCTTAACAGTGGGCGGCTGGGCACGCCGGCGCGAGCGCGTCCTCCCAAAACGCGTGGTGTGGCGAAGTTGATGTCACAGGGGCTTTCAAACCAGCGCAGCCAGTGGATCCGTTGACAGAGTCAAACGGATTGTTGAACACTGTCGTCACCACGCTGGTGGCTTTGAAAGTCGGGTTGCCCCTATCTATAACACAATTGAAGCAATTGAAGCAATTGAATGATTGATTACCAAGTAAAATTAAAAAATTTACGTACCGGTTGACGAAAGCCATTCCAATAAATTGCCAACCGTCCTAGAGAAAACCTCAGCCGCAGGTTCGCATGCGATCCGGATATACGTGCGCAGATGTGAGTTTGCTGGAATATCGAGGATCCACTTCCAGGCTACATTCGTGCTCATAAAGACACTCGTAGTCTTTCCATGAAGCCCTCAAATTCTCACTAAGGTGAAGAAACTCAACATCATGCGTCATCATATAATTCTGAAGGCACTTGAGAAGATGACAGACGTCGAACAGCGGCTGTATCTTGTGACTCCCGACGTGAAGTGCCCCTCTGCTAATGTGGGTACCACGGCTCTGATCTTGTAACGACCTGATGGCAGTCCTGTTGATGGAAGCTTGGTTGCACACTGTGGCGCCGTTGTTCACACCAGACTCCAACAGGGCGGAAACGACTGCCTTGATTAAAAAGTGGAGATCGGCGCTATTAGTTGGTCCAGCGAAGAAGTAGAATGCAATAGGCATTTTCCAGTTCTCTTGGACACCAACCATCATGAACACCAAGGCTTGTGTTACGCAATAATAGCGATTTAAGAGTTTATGAAGATGCTAGACCCGTGTCGAGCTCTTCAGCGATAAACACGAATTGTATATTAAGAACACCAAGATTTATTCAAACTATAAAACGGAGTATTAGTGCACCAATAATCGCACAGGAACAACGTGGCCAAGATGCGGCGTGCTGGCGATGTGCATGTGTACTCAAATACTGACTAAAACTAGTTGACGATATTCGTCTGGAGGTGTTCTCTCCGCCGGCCACCAATAGCACGCACCCCACATGGGGTAAAGGTCGCCGGTCGCCATTCAGGCGCCTGTGCTCTAACTTAAGCTAAACAACACTTTCTAAGATTACTAACTTAACACTACAATCAGTTCCAGTTCCCACGTTTCCTGAAATTGTCCAAAACCAAATCTTCCCACGATTTCCGAAATTATCCGCACTTCCAAACAGCTTGTGTTGCGCACTTTTCGCTGGGGTGTGTTCCAACGTTAGCAAAGCCCGCAACACAGTCGTTCCGCCTGTCGTAACTAAAATTAAAATAATACAATAGGATTTATGTTACATCTGAATTAAATATGTACCTCAAGCCGGGTTTTACGGACATCTCATCCCACATTAACACCGCCACACGCGCCGTCTCCGACTTCTGCTCCATTTCAGCCCGCACCAGCCGCAAAATGCTGGAATTCAACCCTGCCTGCATTTGGATGTTCGAAAGAAGGGTCGCCAAGGTTCTGGGAGAAGGAATTGCTCCCTGAGAAGGTACCTGTGAGTATAACACTGGCGAGTGGTTCCTCGGCGAGAGGAACGCTAGCTTCCCATCCACCATCCAGCGCCTTCCCTTAGGTGCCTTGGTGCCTTGAACCAATTGGGTTTCAATGAACGTGCAAATGAAACCATTGGGGACCCTCTTTCGGACTTCCTTCATGATGCCCTCGGTCGAACGCGCCTTCTTCAATGACACCTGCATGTCATTTTTCTGCCGCTGCAACTCTTCAATTTGCCAGCGCAACTTGCGGATCCGCACGCGCATCTTTCGGCAAGTGGGTGAAGGAGAAATGGAAGGTGCTGAACCTAAACATGTATTCATTTCATGAATACAGGTTTTAATTCTTTATGAATGTTAATAATACCATAAATAAAA
>JARRAA010005444.1:0-15520 GCA_030557295.1 Ecitodaemon sp. MM-2014
CGACCTGCCGAGAGTGCAGCGCGACGCGCCGGGGGCGAATAAATATTAATTGAATGCACGGCAATGCGGAGGGAAAAAATTAAATTAAATTCGCTAACGATTACGGCGAGCGCGCTCCCGCCGTTCGCAATTTCCGTCGCGGTTTTCCGATCGACCGCGAAAACGTTTGCGCGCGAAATAATTGGCAAATGAAACAAAAACATCCGGCGATAGAACAATAACACCCCAAAGTGTTCTTTTTTTCGCGCGCCATGAAAAGCAAATAGAGACATATTCGATTCGGTGGCGCGCGGAAAATCGCAAACGAAAAACACAATTTTCCCGACGATGTTCGGCGAAATCTATCAACGGGCGCGCGCGGACGCCTCGCACTCGACGCGATTTACAGCCGCTTAGCGCGGCGCCATCTATCATCCGACAGTCGATAGTTTACGATGCGCCATATTGATATCCGCCGTCGCGATTTACGACGCGCGTTACGCCCCGCTTTATCTCTACGAATGGCTTTTCTGTTTTTCACGAACTCGCTACGTATGAAGCTCGTCACGGACGCAGGACTTTCAGGATAATAGGCAATAGATTTCGCGCGCGCGCGCGCGCGGGTGACCTGTTACATAACCAACGTCAACCACTTTCCTACCAAACACAGCAGGACAAACGCGGCGGCGGTTGGGGGGCGGTCATGCAGATGGGCGCCTAAAGCGGGCGGAAAAGTTACACGGAATACCTGCATGAAATTTGTACTAATTAACTTAATTTCACTTGCGTAATCTGTAGCGTGTACACAGACGTCTTATACAGTATGTTCGAAGGGTCCTAAAGTTCCTTCGATACAACTCGGTCTTAATGGACAGAGAATTTAATTCTAAAAAGTTTTTTTATAATCAACTACTGTCGTATTTGACCTCATTTTCCCAATAAATTGAAGTTTTCCTTTCATTTTCCTCAAAACGCGCTGTATGCAAAAAAAATTCAGAGTTTTCACATTTCTCGCATTTTTTACGATAAAGGGAATAGTAATGACCCTTGCTCCGAATTCAGAGGAATGTAATTTTCATCCTGATATACAGAGTGTTCAAAATGGTCAAAACGGTACTGCTATACAAGTTGGTCTAAATCGAAAGAAAATTAAATTTGGAAAAAGTTTTTCATAGTGAAGCATAGTTCTTACTCCCTTAGATTTTCCGGAAAACGCAATTTTTTAAGAATCGCGCGATTTGCGAAGAAACACCCTGTATGGCGGCAAATATTCTAACAAAATTCGGAATTTTTCATATTCGTAGAATAATAGCGACGCGGTGCATGATAATGACCCTTGATCCTGAAACCTTGGATTAAGGACGTTTCACACCGCCGCATTATAAAGGGATTTGCAAGTTAAAGCCGCACGCGCGTTTTTGCGAAGGCGAAACGTAAAAACAGGATAAAACGTCGTCGTCAAGGATTGTCGAGCGCGGAAGGATTACGGGCGAGATTCCCGGCGCGTTGCAATCTGCTCCTTTTCCACCTGCCAAAGGACGAGCGCGTGGTAATCGAGTTTTCGCGGCGCAAGTTTTTCGCGATTTTCCACTCGAGCGTGCCACAAGCACCTCGGCACCGCGAACGTGTGGAAATCGTTTTCCCCTTTTCGGTGGGTAAAACAATGCGGAAATTCTTGAACTTCAAATTCGAATATCTCGAAATTCAAGCAAAATATCACCACGGTGTATTATATAAAAGCTGCTCAGAATAAAATTCCCCGTCGATTGAGACCAAGTTGTACAGAAGGTCCGTTTCGTCCTGTTTTGGACGCACTGTATACGGAAGTCGGTTTTGACGCGTTTCGCGCGTGACACAAAGTTTGCAGCACAACGAAGCGAACAAACGAGCATGAATATTCAAATCTATTGCGGCGCGCGCCGGGACTCTCCAGGACCTTCCCGAAGGACAACGCCGTCCGCATCCCGATATTTATTATCTATTACGAGTTGCTTCCTGCGGCGCCGGCGGAGTTTCACGCCGCGCGGCTGATTTAATTTCTGCCCGATCCTCAGGCATTCGCCGCGTGCGCGCAGGATAAAAAATGAAAAAAGGGTGAATCAACTGGGAAATACGTCGGCCAGTTGATTACCCGTCACGGAGCAGGAAACACATGGCGTCCGGGAATGCGAGAAAAATCGAGAAACACGTAGCGAGTAATGCGAACGCACTGTATGCGAAGGATAACAATCAAGTTGATTTGTTTCATTCGGGCGTCGTCCGTCCGGAAAAGAGAAAAACGCGCGGGTGCGCGCAGGTGAGGCGCTCGTCGAAATAACAAATTGGCGAAATGAAAATTGGCGGGCTGGAAACGCGCGTGCAAATCGGAAAATTGCAATCTTTCCAGGGGCCAATCAAACATCTGCTCGATGCCGTCGTTCGTATCCTTCTTTTTAGTCCTTTATTCCGGCCAACTTTCCATTTTAATCTTTATTTTCCTGCCGCCGGCGAGTTTCCCAGACGTCGGAAAATCCGCCATGAATATGAAAAATGTGCGGTCGGCTCGGCACGTCGCGCCCAACAAACTTTCCCTCGATTTTCCACCCGCCGTCGACAAGATGGCGCATGTCATTAGTCGAACAGAAAGCGGCGCGAAAGCTTTTAATTATTATTAACGGCCTTGCGGGACGCGGCGTCGTCCTTTGAGAATCCTTTTTTGATGTTATTGTGGATTTATCGCGTGTCGGAGTGATTTTGACACCTCGTGACTGACGAGCGAAAACTTTGACAGCGTCTAGCCGCCATCGTAATTACCCGGCAGGCACGGAATCTCGCCCATGTATAGATCGCATTATCGAAATTCCGACGAGATTGGCCGAAGGATAACGCCAGGACTGGACGTCAAAGTTAGACAAATATTTCTGTTTTCATGCGTAATTATCCTTTGACTTTGAAACCCTCTAGCGGCCATGTTTTGTGATCTGCCGGGATGAAATTTCGTGTGAAAGAGCAGAATCTAATATAAAATTTATGTAAGGAATTTGAAAATTACGTCTTTAGAAATGTTAAATATAGAGGGTGTTGAAGAACGTTCCACATTTTCGTTTCGAAATTTTAGTGTTCATTTAAAGGACACTGTATCAAAGAAACTATTCAAGATATTTGAAATATTTTTGCACCATAATACAGAGAATATCTTGAAGATCCTGTGTGGGTAGTTCTGAATATTTGCGTCAAATGGGGTTGAAGCTATAGGGAGTTGAAATAAATTTGTTATTCATCTATTCATGTGCAATCCACTAAGTCAAGTTTAACGCCCCCTGGGGACAAAACCATCAACCCTACGACCTCAAAAACTTCGACAACTCATTGCGCATAAACAAAAGATCGCTCACGGCTAAGTTTTCATTGAAATTCCTGCACGGGAGAGCCGCTCGCAGGACAAAAAGCGTCGGCTGTGCGTTTCGTTCGGGCGGCGCGCTTCGAGTCGAAATGGCAAACAAGTTGATGAATATTTAATTAAGGATCATGATCGCGATCGGCCATCAACAAAACAGTCGCACGAGCGCCCTCTGCGCGCGTAATTGAACCGCCCTCGGCGCGCGAAATTGATTAAACTTTAAATTGAATCGACGCCTAATATTGTTTTTGTGTCATCGAGTGACGACGCGCCAAGGCGGCGGCAGCGGGGGGCCGGTTATTGTGCGATATGCGGGCGAGTCCTGCGAGTTCTCGAAAGAGGACTCGCTGCCGTTCACAATCGGCACTGCGGCGCGAAGGAAAGATTTGTTCGAAATTCGGATGCTGGGTGCCTTGCACAACTCGGAGGAGTCTAAACAATGTTTAAGGACTGCCGGAAGGATAATTTATGGAATGTCTAATAATCAACAGAGGGAAGAGTATGACTTTTTCAAAGGATAATTAATTAATTCCAAGAAAAATGTTTTGGAAATCATAGAGAATACGAAAAGTTGAGCAGATGAAATTAAGATCAAGTTTGAAGGCGATTTATTTGCCAGGGGAAGCAGTCACCAGGACACATTTTTTACAGGACATTCCTAAGGGTCTGGAGATAACATTTGAAAATTTTGAGGATGCTCGGTCGAATAGTTTTCATTTCATACGGAAATTCCCCAGAACTATGCTTGACGCTCTCGTAAAAAATAATGCCAAAATTGGCGCCCTCTAGTGACTAAACAACTAATGTCACAAAAATTTACTGCAGTATAATTAGAAACTGGTAAATAAAGATACTTTGTACCAAATTTGAGGGATATCCTTCGACTGGCTTAGATTTTATAGATGAATTTACAAAAAAATTAATATTTTCTCTATAAAATTTTGAATCTTGACTTTAACGCCCTCTACGAGCCACATTATTTAATATGCGAAAATAAAATAAATTATGCTTATTACTCAGTATATGCTAATATTTCTCCCAAAATTTGAGCAAAATCGAAGTATTCGTTTAGATTTTAGAGGCTTAAAACTAGAGAAAGAGCAAATTTGCCTATAAAAATTTCCCGAATTTTTGCGCCCTCTGACGGCTACGATAACAAACTCACTAAAACTTAACCTAACCCAGTTTATAGCCACGGCTTTGGAGAGTCTCTGTACAAAATTTGAACGAAATCGACCCAATACATTCCGAAATATGATTAAAGAAGAAAATGATGAACGCGGTTCGTCGATATGATGTCGAATGTCCTGTCGGTCCTGCAAAAAGGACGAATGCGACATAAAGAAACGCAACCGTTTGCAAAGGACATAAAATCTCTACCGCCGGGCCACGACCGCTCAGACATGCATGGGCGTACTTTTAGTGTTTACACATGTTTCACCACTTTAGCATGTCAACACACAATGTGTCCGAAGGACCATGGATTTTCCGCGGAGTTGCGGGCGCGCCATCGGAGAGAGGCAAACGCGCGGTAGGACACGCCAAGGACAAAACGCTTGCTAACGGTGAGTGCATCCAAGCGCGCGGCGCGCGGGACACACTTAAGTGCGGCAGGACGAGAACAGGACGAGCGTCGAGACGAGCATAAAGACGCAAATGGAACGCGCTATCGCGAGCTGCGTGTGAAACTCGCAGGAAGAACAAGAACGAAAATGAAAGCCGACGTATTGTTTGCAGGGACTAAAACGGGCGAAAAAGGACGAAAAAGGACGCAAGGACAAGAAAGCGAATAAACCGTGTTTTATTTATTTACGAGGCCTACGAGAGGCAATGCCATATTGACTTTGAAAAAAATTTAGAAACGAATTATCCCCGAAGGTCCTTCTTAAGGATAATGAGATAAATTAATAATCCGAATACGTTTTTTATTATCAGAAATTGTTTCGCCAAAAAAAGTAATAAATTTTCATTATTTCAAAGATCAGGGATCAAAGTGGTCCTTGAGGAGCAAGGACCAAGGACTACAATTTCAGGATTTTCTCATAAAACGAGTCCTAAAACAGGAAATTGTGTATGTTCCAACACTTGACTTTAAAATAAACAATTTCAACTTCATGAATGAATTTCGTCCGTTTCGTCCTTTTTCGTCCTGCTGACTGGAAACATTTTTCAGAAATGTCACGGTCGTGCTTTTCTTTGATTTATTTGATTTCGTCCCGTTTTATACCGTCACAATAAAAATAAATGGTAAACATGCGCTCTTTACGATCTCGTCCTGCGGCTCGCCGGCGAGTCCTGTGAACACATTAAACATAAAAGCGCAGCGAAAGATGCAAACAACCGCCGCGGCGCTTCGTAAACCCCGCCAAACACGTGCGGAATGTAAATAAAGTGAAATCCTGCAACAAAAAAAATAAAGCCGCGCGCGCGGAAAAAGGACGAGGCAGGACTCAATTCACCTGGCTCGGCATTGAACGGTCGGAAAGCCTACATGTCGGTTGTGTTGTTCAAACAAGAAATTTCGGCAAAATATTACGCGAATAAGATGTTTAAGAAAAAAGGACGAAAAGGACGAAAACGGATTTTGTACCCAACGGATCTTACAAACATGTCGAATCCTCAACCCACGTCAACATTTTAAATTTAAACATTTTTTATCGGTTTTGGCTCATTATCCTTTTTCGTCCCTCTTTGATCCTTTTCCCGCATAAATCATCAAATTGCCCTACGTAAACATAAAAATATTCAATTAATTTACAAAGACGATGAATTAAAACTTCCCCGTTCGTCCTGCAGGGATCCTGCGAGGACCTGGAAAGGATCAGAATCGGTTGACAATCAGAGCGGAAAAATTACGTGGGGTTGTGAAAAATTGCTGCCTCAAGTCGTTTCAATTAAACACGCACTCTTCCACTTATTGTCCTTCGTCCTTACTCGAGTCCTTTTTTCGTCCTTTTCGGTCCTTCCCAACCATTACACTCATTTTGTATAAATTTGTGCGTTCCTACCGCGCGCCGAGGTTCTAAATTATTCGGCGCGCAAGAAAAAATCGAACAAGGATAACGCCAGGATAACACGCTATCCTGTTGCTGGAATTAGAATATAAATATTGAGCTAACCGGTTCACTTAGCATTCGATCGGGTCTTTCACTCGGGTGTTTGCGTTGGATTCGCGGCGCAGGCGGCGGCGGAGGCGGCATGGACAAAGCGAGGGATGAAAAAAAGCAACAAATAAAGGCATGAGCCCACGGATTAAAACGCGTCTGGCGGCTTCGACGGCGAAAGCAAACAAAGCCGGCGCCCGGCAGAGTAGCGGCGGCGGCAAGGGGGCGGCGGATTGATTCGCGTCTCGTCTGCGTCGTCGATGAATTGCGGAAACAAATGAATTCCGAGTGCCGGCCGAACCTGAGTGGCAACCGGCGTTCCAATCCACTCCGCCGAGTATTTTGTAAATCTGCAACAGTGACGGGCGGCGGCAGGATAAAAAATGGCCGCCGGGAACGAAGCGCCCGCCGCAGGATACTACGCGCACAATGCCCTCTAATAGGTCCAAGTCGTTCGAGTAAATATATCAAAAGCAACGAATGCGTTGAAGAAAATTAAATTACAATTTTAAGCCCCGCCCCCATTTGGAAATAGGCCACGGCCCATCGAAGAAACGCCTCTTCGGTCGAAAGCATTCAAATTGGACTCTGAAACAAAAAAAACACAGAAAATTAATATTTTACATGCTTCGTATAAATTTAGCCACGCCCACTAGTGCGACGCCTCTTTCAGGTTAGGGCGTGGTTTAATTGTGCTTTACCCACGCGAATTTATTCGCCAAAGAAAAAAAAACACGTTAAAACGTCGGATTAGCAGCGCGGCGAAAAATATTAATAAAAGCGTTTTAGTCCGTGCCACAAACACACGAAAGCACTCGACGTGAAAAAATCCTGCGGGAGCCGCCTCCGGGACGTGTCGTGCATACGGAGGCGGCCATCCGTCCGCGCGTTTAATGAAAAAACAGCGCGCGCGCGCGCACGCGGGCGTAATTACGCGAGCAAGGATTAAGGATTAAAACAGAGGCGGTTATTAAATTTGACAGGACGACACGGGGGCACTAAAGGATTATACGCGCATTAAGCAATTTAAAATGTTTTCCAAGCTGAGAAACATTTTCCTCAGCGAATTAAACGCTTCTGTCCGCTTTTATTTTTTGCCACGCCTCCCACAAACGCAACATTTTCCTATTATATGTTTAGCCACGCCTCCTTCGGCAGATCCTAAATTGAACATTTTCCTTTTATTTGCTAGAAATATTTTTTCCAAAAGAAATTAAGCTCCGCCTGTTAAACTTTAAGCCACGCCCCACGTAGGCGGGTCTTCAATAAACAGAATGAAAATTAACAAACCCAGTTATAAATAGCTTTGGGCTTTGATAAATTATGAATCGTGACCTTTGTCCCTAAAAGAAACACATTATCCTTGCTCGGCCTTCTCGTCCTGGAAAAAGGTCGAGACGAGAGAAACGCAGGGGTCAGTCCCTAATCCCACTAAACCGCACGTTAATGTCTCGCAATTTATCAGCGCGTGCATCCTGAAAGTTGCGCGCGCCCTCGCACGTCCTGCAAATCCTTGTAACAAACAGCGAGCTTCTTGCCTTAAGGACCTCCGCGAAGGCAAGAACTCGAAGGTGGTTTGCGCTCTCGCATTGACGTCGTGTGCGCCGTACAGTTTTGAGGGTCTAGAGTTACGGAAGGCTCGCAGGATCTTACAAAGGACTACGTGGCAAGGACCGACCGATAAGGACCAAACTACCAAACGCGCACTTCGCGCGAAACTGAACCGCACGCGAGTAACTAATGGCGGTAATTAATACTTGTGCGAAGGACGCGTCAAGGACACGCCCTGGTCATCTGAAGGGCAGCACAAGGTCACGGCGTAGTTTTCGGCGAAAATTGCGTTCTCGCATCAACGGCCCACGTTCAATCCGATCTCCTAATTCGCAATGAGCGTTTCGCGCAAATCAGATTAATAAGGACGACGCAGGACGAGCGAACGTGCTGTATCATGTCGTAATTTACTTATGTCCTTTTTTTGCGTCTGGAGCGCTGCCAGTCCGTGTGTCGTGACTTATCGCGAGTTTCATCGTCAGCAAATACGCGCGGCGGCGCTCCTTCAAGGATCGGGACGAGTCGAGAGCGGAAAAAAGAGGACGCGCGGACGACGCGCGAATCCTCGAAAGGATAACTCGCTTATGTATTGAAATAAGAAATGCGACGCGAATCGCACCTGAAATTTTAAGACAACTTCGCAACGCGCGCGCGGCGCCATTTCCCAGGACAAATTTTCGCGAATAGTTTTTCGCGAACTTTCCCGCGTCCCGCATACGTAATGCGCGAACTCGCGAAACGTGATTTGTTACGATTTCCAAATCGAATTTGCAACCTCCAATATTCGGCGCGTTTACGCCCCGCCCCCTTCGGGCAACGGAGGCGGGACTCGATTTCCCTTCGTCAAATCGCGCCATAACTAATGCGGGCAAGATCAGAGGAAGGAAGAAACGCTCGAACGATTTCAGTCGCGTTATCCTTTTTGGTCCTGCGACGCGAGGCACGTATTAATTACTCGCGTTATTGCGACTCCGGCGACCGAACGACCGCGAGTTCCAATCGGATGTCACAAACAAATAACTTGCCGAACTGAATGTGTACCTAGGATAATCACCGTATACAGTGTGTCCGAAGGATAAAAAAATCTGTTTTTCTCACAGAAACTTTTGCAGAAATGTGGAAGCTTATTTTTGTTTTCTCAATAACTTCGAACACATGGTGTGTTCGAGTGCCTTTCGTTAGTGCGTCAATGCATATTGATTGTGTCGGAGGGAATGACAGGGCGGAATCCGATTTTCGCGCAAATTCCTCGCGCTGGTCAGTCGATAATGCAATTCCGCGGCGATGCGGCAATCTCGCAGGATGCGGTCGCAGGATTACCATATCGCGCCGGCGTATGCATGGCGCGCTCCTTCGCTAATGACGCTTCTTCGCCGAACCGGAAACCGGGAAACTTCGGCGCGCGCGTTTCGTTGCCCCTCGCAGGAGCGGCGGCGACCGCAGGATATTGGGTTCGAGGGTGCGATTAATAATAGATTAAGTTTCGAAATCAATTAATGGCCATCGCGGCAAAACGCAGAAAGTTCGCAGCCAAGCCCCGCCCACGCTTAAAAATTCAGCTCCGCCCGCGGGGCGGAGAATCGCATTTCCGTTGCGGGGGCGCAACAAAGTAGTACGCGAGTAATTTTGCCAACTGCGCGGCTAACAAGGACTCGCCGCGAATTTAATCCCGGCTTAATTGGGAAAGCAACACGCGCGATAGATGGCGCCGTGATCGCGTTGCAATCGACGAGCGAGGATAACCGCATCGAAAAATAATTCACGAACTCCGCGTCCGCTCGGCCGGATCGCCGTGCGCAGGATTATCGGGCGCGCGCAAACTTTTAAATTATTCATCGCCGCCAGGATTCGCAAGGATCCGAGATGCCAATGGCGCGCTGTTAATAAATCACGCCAAACCATCCCTTAATTAAGAGTAAATAATACATTTTTACCGCTCAAAGGACGAAGGTCCTGCCGAGGACTTTGCCGAAGTTAAATTTAGATTTATGTTTTACTCTAAATCGCGCGGGGGAAGATTTACGCGCGCTTAAAAATTCAGAGTCTGGTTTCGGCGTCGCCTTTCGAGGATTGCCAGGACGAAAGACAAAAGCCGTGTAAACAATGCCGCAAGGAGTGCGGGCGGATAATTAGCGTAAATCATGTTGTCCTTAAGGAGTGGCGCGCGCGCGCGCGCGTCGAGCTGCGACGCTAATGCGAAATTTACATTTTTAACGCCCGCCCCTCGGCCCGTAAGGACGAAGCGCTGGGACTTAATGAAAATAATGGAAAACTTAGTCGGGCTTTTAAGGATATTAAAGGATTTTTAGTCAATTTTATATAAATATTCATGGGAGGAGGAAATAGTGGAGGAACACTAAGCCCCGCCTTTTCGAAAATATGCCACGCCTAATCATGAATAATTTGATAAATCAAAAACACGCCCCTTTTACCTCGCCCCGCCTATTTGTAGTAAAATGAAAGAAAAAAAAAAACAAAAATTAAAATCACAAAGAAAAGTGTTAGCCCCGCCCCCTTTATGTTAAACCACGCTCCTTTCAATTAAGCCCCGCCCATAATAATAAACCTATGTCCTTACACCGGTGGTAATGCAAACCTAATTCTATGAAAACAAACAAGAAAATTAACTTCGTCGTGATTCTGAACCTGATCCTGATCCTTTAAGGACGATAAATAATTCATCACACACACTGCCTAAATGTATGCAAATGCCTAATATTAGATTAGCGCGAATTTGCCGCGCAAATAAATTACGCCCGAGTCGTTGCGCATATCCTGCAGTCCTGCTGAGAAAATCCTGCCAGCTGCACAAATCTCGTTGGCGTTTAGTTTTGCGTACCCACAACACACAAATATATTCGGCCCGGCGGCGATGCAAATGGAAGAGAATTTGACGCATAGGTGGCGCTGCTAACGAAGGCAACAAGTGCCCTTCCTGCTGTGACGTGTGCGCCTTGTTCGGCACTATGTTTGCGGCCACCGCAGGCGAGACCCGTCTCGCCGCACACATTTGTTCGCGCGCCGCCGGGGATAACGCAAGGATAACGACTGTTTTATGCGTGCATGCGCCAGGACGAAGGACGCGCGGATCGAGCCGGAGACGTAATCGTAAACCTAGTTCCAGCATAAAATCCGCGGGCCTTAGGGTGTGATTAGTAATTAGGGATAAGGCGCATTGGAATTGTCGCAGGACAATTTTTCAATTTTCGCGGCGGCTTTTAATTGCATTGTCAAAATTGCGATTTGACGAGAGCAACGTTTTGGCGGGAAATTTGCGAGCGACAATTCCAATGTTGCCCTTATGCATTACAAAGGATAATTCCCTGGAATTTGATTAGATTCCCATCACGCACCCCAGGTAGTTTGATTAAATAACGCCGCCGCCATTGACACAAAGAGATGCCGTCACGTCCTCGCGTCGAACGAATCCTTTAGTCCTTTAGTCCTTTAGTCCTTTAGTCCTACGTGTGTGTGTTCCGCAATTACGCCGCATTTGCATCGCAAAACCGCGTCTCAAAACTACAATAAAACGCGCGCCGCCTGCGCCTCGGCAAAAAGCCATTTCAATTCATTGCCCCGCCCGCTTCCTTTCCACGATAAGCCCCGCCCCCCGCAGGGCGCCGCGCGCCTGCTCGTCGATTGTAAAAAATTCGCAGCCGGATTATGCATTCCAGTCCGCGGTGTGACGCTCGAACGCCTCGACGCGAGCGCGCGAATTATTCAAATGCGGGCGGCGCTCGCAGGACTGCCAGGACGAGTCGAAAGGGCGTCCTCGCGCGTTATTTACATCCGCGATGCAAATGCGCACGGAAGAAGGACGCACACCGACGCGCACCTTACGGAGGCGTCTTTATTAAATTTATGAAGTATTAATGAAATATAGATGAGCGCGAAAGTCCTGCGAGTCCTGCGAACGCGACGGAATGTTTTAATTGGCAAAACTCGACGGTCGGCTTGTTTGAACTTGTAAATTGCGCACAAAGGTAAATTATTCGCGCTTCAAAAGCGTCAACTTTATTTATTAGCATTCGCCTTAAATATTTAATAAGCGCCGCCCACCGCCCCCGGCCGACTTAGTGTTTCACAAAGAAAAGAATTTATCTTTGTTCGAGAACAATTAGAACTTTATATTTACGTTCTTCTCGCGAAATCAAAAGCTTGGGAATGGGAGGGGCGTATTTTCGGAGTGGGCGGGGCCTAATTTCAAAAGGGGTGTTTGCCAAAATAAATATCAAATTATTATTAATAACATTCCACAGAATTACCTCAAAATAATAACAAAATAACAAAGTGATAGAAAAACATATCCTGATATTATTAAATTAGTACGCAGTGGGCGTGGCTTATACAGTGCTCTAATAAAAGTATCAAATTCCCACGTAATTTTGTTAAATGGAAGCGATCTGGCGGAAAGTCTCGGTGTCGGTGTCGAGTCTCATAATCCAATTAACCCAAGTTCGCCGCTGATCTCCACGACCCATGCAACCGCCCCCTCCGCCCTCGGGCCGCCGACCCCGAGCCGAGCCCTCGGACGAACTGCGCGAAGAATAATTTGCGGCCTAACTAAATTACGCCGTCATAATCGCCGCGCGCCGCCGACAACGCCGACAAAAATTACGCCCCACCCCCTGGCGCCCCGAAAACTCGGCGCGCCGCCTCACGTCCCCCCGCTAATGTTTCGCGGACGTGCCGTCACGTCAGCGCTGAATTTTTCATCCGGCTAGATTACCGTCGAGATATGCGCGCACACGTCGCGCGAGGACGACGGCGAGGCGGGCGCTAAACGCTCCTCGGGGAGGGGCGGACGCGTCCGGAACGAAAGTAAAAGGAAATCTTCGCGAGCCGACGGACGACCGTCTGCGCCGAGGTGCAAAAAACGGCCGCGCATAAAACACGAAATAAAATGCTCAACGACGCGATTCGGACACGAGGACGGGGGTCCTTGCGGGACGCGAAGGACGCGCGAAAAAATATTCGCGATAAAAAAGGGTTTTTGTTTTATTGTAACGTCTCGAAGGAAAGATTATCGCGAACGTCGTTGCGGATCATCGCTTTCGGGGGCGGGAAAAAAACGCATGAAAATCAGGATGCGGATCAGGATCGGGACAAAGGACAAAGGACAAGAAAAATAGAATAATAGTAATATATAACGTTTTTTGCACGAAAACTATTTCATATTTGCGTTTCACGATGTTTTCTTATAGATGGCGAGACTTAATTGAAAACGGGGCGGGGCATATTTTTTATGTTAATAATTCATATGTGGGCGTGGATAAAACTGAAACCAACACCAAATATTATCCTGATCACTTTCAGGTGTGGAAAAAACATGAAAATCTTGTTTCTTCTTGATGGGCGGAGCTTATAGAAAAAGGGGCGGGGCGTCCTAGCAGGGGCGGGGCATAATTTCTTCACGAAAAATTAAAATTTAAAGCTGACAATTACTTTTTATTACATAATTTTTATATTTTCGTTAAATAAAGCTGTTTTCATTGTGTGGGCGTGGCTAAAACTAACACCGCCACCGCCAAACTTAAACACATGGGTAAACAACAATTACACAATTGACATGGTTCGCCAAGCGCTCGATCAAACATCAAGCACAATTTCACCCCCCGCTAGACACCATTCGACTAAACAATCGCTGCGAGGCGACCTCGACTGTCTCCCCCGCCCCCGCGCCCGCAGTCCTCAAAACAATCGACGAAATCGTCGGATAAACAAGCACGCGAATCAGTGAATCAGTCAATCACAGCAAAACAATCGCCAATTAACTCGTCTGCCGCTCGAAAGTTAAAATCGAATTATGCCCCGCCCCTTAATAAACAATTAGCGTTAATGATGGGAAAAGCGGGCGACGCGCGGCCGAAAAGTGCCCCAGAGCTAATTGCGATAATGAACGGCGGAATGGACATCGGCACGAACTATGCGCGACATACAGTGTGTTCGCAGGGTGCTTCAAAGCGGTTAACGAGCAATTGTCGAGATGAAGCGCGCGTCATTAGTTAATTGGCAGGTTATGCCGGTCGGCTTTTTCGAAATTGCTTTCCCGCTCTTCCGCCTATCCACCCATTTTAGGCTCCGCCCACAACTGCTGGCTGGACATTTACCCGTTGTCAATCAATCGTGTGAGTAAGAGATTTGTCATGGCTTCTGTATACAGCGTGTTCGAAGTGTAAATACAATGTGCTATACAATGTGTTCGAAGCAAATTTGCTTATCACGCGAAGCATGGCGTCGACGACGAAATAACAACTCGGTGGCGGCGTCGTTAAGCACGACTTCATGACGCTAATTGGTAAAACTGTCGCGGAGGGCGCGCACGTCGCCGTTTAATGTCGTCTCGTAAAACTCTCGAAGCAATTAGACAAAATCGTCGCCGTCGCCGTCGACTGTCGACGAATATTGCGACGAACGAAGTTGCGAAATGCGGAATATTAGCTTTATAATTTTCTTGCGCGCATGCACCGAGGGCGGCGCCGTGGGGGCGGCGCGGCGCTGAGCGGCCGACCGCCTCGCGGTTTAATTGGATAAGTTACAAATTGCTTACGGGTTGCGCTTCAAAGTTCAAGACATTAGCATAACCTAAATGACAGTTAATAACAATTTTTTCCCTCTCCGAGCACACTGTATGTTCGGCTAAAGTTTACGAACGCACTGTATGCGACGTTCCTAAGGGCGATACATTTTTAAAACGCTCGATTCGCTCGAGACGAGGACGGAGAACGGGGCCGACGGCAGGTTGGAAAGGTCCTGCTCGTTCAAGGACCTGCGGGAAATCCTCGCAGGATTCGCGAAATTTCGTACGATAACTGCATTGGGCAATGTCGCCGAGATTACCACGTTCGAGGCGGGAGACAAATGCGCCCCCTCCGACTGCAGGCGAGCACGACCGCAGGATAACGTCAAGGACGAACGGTTCGTCCTTTTCCGCGTCACATTCGTTAAATTACGATGACAGCGCAAATGTTGCGCGCGCCATTGTCGCGTGATTTATTCATCGACGTCGTCGGAAATCAATCGAGTCCTCGCCGTCGTCCTTGCGCAGGACGAAAATTGCCCCCCCTCCGCGCCCTACGCCATTTTTTGAAAAAATCATAAATCGTTTCGCCGCACGCTTGAAACGGCACGCTTAAATTTCCGACGTGTTTCATCGTTATCCTTACGGCTCGTATAGAGGATCAAGGCTGCTGGACGAAGGATAACAAGCTGCGGATAAATTTCACAACGGCGCGATGCGACAGAAATTTTTAATTAAATCCAAACACCGATTCTTCGCCAGGACGACGCCAGTGCTCGTCCGCCGCGAGTCCTTAGTCCTCGGTGCAATGTCCTTGAAATTATTTAATTTTAAAAATTCACCTTTAACGTAATATTTAATTTTGAAGATAAAAGAATTAAGATTATAATTTTTCTCTGCGCCAAGGACTACAAGGACGAAGAAGGATAATAAAAGTGACAGGACAAAGCCGAAAGCGTAAAAAACTATGAAAACTGGTAGTAAACC
>JARRAA010005467.1:0-11532 GCA_030557295.1 Ecitodaemon sp. MM-2014
CGCGACGTAAGCTAGGAGAACGTCTCTTTCGAATTAAGAAGTAGTTCGAACCAATAAAACACGACCGCGTTGGGTAATCGACGACAAGGCGCTCGGACGCCTGGTAGATTGTTCGCTCTCAGGTCAAACGTTCTTGCGCCGCTTGCGCGCTCGCCGCTTGTTTGCTTAATTAGCTTGAAATTTTCAAATTTCAACCAATCAATTAACGGATTGCGGCACATTGTAAATAGCCGAGAGCTGCGCCCGTGCGTTCGCCGCGCCGTTCCTTACTCCAATTATTCGTGTTGCAAGTTACGATTTTTTGCTATTTGCAAATGCTGGAAATGCGCAATTCTCAAGCGCCGCGCCGAAACTTCTTGCCCAACCGAATACGCGTTGCCACTCCGCAGATCGAAGAAACGCAGACGAAGTTGTGATTTAATGCAATAAGTCCTATTTTCATATTTGCGAAACACGAATATTTTTGCTAATAAAATATCTAATTTTGCAATGATTTCATGCAACTTTTTGCACAGCAGTGAACTTAATTGCAACCAGGTTCGTAAACTTACGTCTAAAGTAATAAGACCTAGCTAAACTAAGCAGCGCGGCTTTGCTCGCTTGGGACTTTCTTAGTTTATTTGCTTTGGAATAATACGGTTTTAGATTTAGCAGGATCCGAGCATGAAAATAAGAAATAAGCGCATTTGCCAGTACGGCGCACCGGTTTTAGCCAAAGGTGGCCAACTAAGCAGGCTTGCTCACCGTCTTGCGCACACTCTCGCATTGTTACATAACGATTATAGTTCACGGCCGCGCGCGGGCACAACTCGTTTTTCTTTATTTATTTCTTTCTCGCGTTCGCAACGCTTCGGTGCGTGCGCTTACATCAGTGGTCTTCAAACCCACCGACGAAACTTTTGCACGCCTTTGTTAGCTACCTAGCCAAAATGCGACCGAATTGGGAGATTCATTTTATTCCTGCCATAAACGTAGATGTCGCCCTCGCAAATTCATGAAACTATCATTACCCTAATAATATTGCGGACAATTCAACGCAGCTGGCCTTTTATGGATCATCCTGTAACATTCACTATCCCATGAGAGTCTTCGAGACACATGCGCACTTCGAATAATAAAACACAGTCACGATTAGTATTATATGCGCGATTATTTAATCGTTCATCTGAAAACAATGCAATTACTCATAAACGAACGGTAATCGTAACTTCGCTAAGTGTTACCAACGTTAATCACGACCATTTATGTTTATTGGGCAACTTTTATTGGCATCCTAATACAAATCATGCCTTTCAATTTAAACTTTTGAAATACGCTGATTGCGTAAAACGGCAGACTGAAACCCTTTGTTTCGCCATGGTCTACATCGGACCCGTTATTTAATCATTTTTCAAAATTGATGTATACTCACGTACTTCTGACCTGAACCGACGTGAACTAGAATCCGAATCTAGGAGCAAGAGAGTAGTGGCAATTATGTAATAACTTAATAAATTTAATAGATATATCTAAGTTCGCGTACGCGCCGGTATGATGTCATTAATTTCCATATTAATCACCTTGATGCCTAGCGATTGGTGGTGAATCGTATCCAAAATATTCCCTGCCCAACCTTGAGCCGTAATTACACACTAAAATACCATATTTGGCGTGGACTAAGTAAACAGCCGACAAAAAGCTGTAACCGGGAAGGTGTACCACGAAATGAGCGTTCGAATGATTTAAATAGTTTATTCGTATTGCAGGTATTTTAAGGCGCCAGTAATAGTAATAACATCGTATAAATATACAAATATAGACAGGATATAAAAAGATTTTTTTATCTATACAAAATTATTCGATTTCCTCGTCAATTTACATTATTTGTGTTTCAAATTTCTTGAATGTACTCGTATGGCACACTAGTTTAGTACATCGGATTGCTTTGCGTTGAAGACATTCGTCTGCGCGTCTCCAAAGTGAGGCAAACATCACGCCATATAAGTCACATTGTGTTTCATTTTCAATAAACATCGATTTAAAACGCGAAAAATTATATAAACAAACATCTAACAAAAAAATTAAGATACATTTTGTGCTTTCGCCGTTTGGTATTGATTACTTTCGGCGTAAAATTGTTTTGCTCATCAACTTATCACAGATAGATGCGTCGGGCAAGAATATTGTACGCAGTTGTGCCCTTCGTAGTCCTTTCGTCTTCTTCCCAGAGAAGAGAATGATCCCTTCGACAATTGGTTTCATCGATTCAACTTACGTATCTAATTATGTACAGTATTGGAAAGCCACTTTTTGTTCAAATGGCACTAAATTAAGATACACGCGCGTTGTGTAGATTACTTGAGAGTTTCAGTCTGTCAAAGTAAAACACCATGTCACACCGTCGTTTCGCCACCTTTCCGTTGCAGGGGTTGCAGTTCGCGGGTGAGTCGATCGAAATCGTTGTAGTACTCGTGATCGGACTCCTCTTCGGAGACGCGCGTGGGGTTCGGCGTCTCCGGGTTTGAGTCCACGAACTCTGAGAGGGTGGGGATGCCTAATGTTTGACATGGTACCGTATCCAACGGGGAATCCGTACTGAAGATGTATTCGGGATTGTCGATATTCGTTGTGCTAAAGTAGACACCCGCGCTGATACCGTTCACAGGCTCTCCTTTGGAGTCTGACTTGAGTTCTACGTAGGGTAGCTGCGCTTGTTGCGGAGATGGGACGAGATAATCGTCCTCGTCGACCGGAAGATCTACTTTGACGTTGCCAACTTGGGCTTGGGCGCGTGATCCAGAATCGTAGTCGTAGGATCCCAGACCGTCCAGGCCATCGGCACTGTATTGCAAGATGCTGGAACCATCCGAAGTGTCCCTCTTTGCGCTGGAACCAGCGCTCATAGCTTGAGCAAACCGCAATCGTTCTTGATTCCAGTTGTGTTGATTTTGGGGGGCGCAGCTGCCGTCTGATGTTTGTGAGCCGTTGGCCCACTTCACTGGGGTTGGTGGGGGAGAGAATGACATGGCTTGGAAGGGTGCCCTGGACTTGGGTTGATTCTCGTGGTAGTCCAGGGTGCCATCATTGGAAATTGAGGTCATCGTTCTGGATATACTATCAGGTTGATCCTAAAATGGACATATTCATTAGCATCTTGTAACATAAAGAATAGAGTTTTGAGTATTACCTGATGTGAAGCAGGTCCCTTCGTCATATATGTGTGACCTGGAATTGCCAAATATCGGCAAGGGTCGCGCGACATCTTGGAGAAGTCATCCTCCAATTCTTTGAAACAGGGCCTACTCTCCGCATCTAACATCCAACACTTAATCATAATCATGTACACGTCTATACTACAAATGGCTGGTTGTGGCAACCGTTCTCCGTTTTCAAGAAGATCAGGAACATCTCTAGCAGGGACACTGTCGTAGGGTTTATCGCCGAAGGTCAACAACTCCCAGATAGTGACGCCGAAGGCCCATACGTCCGACTTATGGGTGAAGATCCTATGCTGAATACACTCTAGCGCAAGCCATTTAATGGGCATCTTGCCACCAGCCGCTTTGTACTCTTCCTCGTTGATATCCAACAGTTTCGCGAGACCAAAGTCAGTAATCTTGACGACAGCCGGTGCTTGAACCAGCACGTTCCTGGCGGCCAAATCGCGATGAACGAGGCGTTTCTCTTCGAGGTATGCCATGCCTCTGGCAATTTGGGTACAATACGATAGCAACAGCTTGGATCCAATTCGTTCTTTATGCTTGCGTACAAAATCGAGAAGACAGCCTAGAGGCATCAATTGAGTGATGAGCATCATCTGTGAGGTCATGCATACGGCCAACAGCTTCAACAGATTTGGATGTTCGACCGTAGCCATAATGTAAGCCTCGTCCAAAAATTCCTTGCTTGAATTGGCACCGGTATTTTCTCGAAGGACTTTAATGGCAACTGGAATTTTGTTGCTTTCGTCTTCGGGCACCCAAACACCCTTGTACACAGTACCGAATGCTCCGTATCCAAGAACACCAGCGCGACGAATTTCGGCTTCTTTAATAATTCTAAGTCGAGCCAAGTTGGGAAGTACATTACTGGGTTTCAAACGTTCACCTTCTATGCCTGTCATTGCAAGTGTGATTTTCATAGTTTCCTCCTGCACCTTATTCTTTTTGTAGCAATAACAAACGCAAAAGATAACGGCCGCGAAGACGAGAATGAGAAATACACCGCCGGCAACAACAAACCAAGAGAACTTGGTATCAGATAAAGCGCTCCTCAGAGCAGTTTCCTCCGCTGAACAGTAATGCGTCAGTTCATCTGGTAGGAAGCTTCTGGCCGGGAAATGCGGTGGACATTCATTGGCGCATACAAACGATGAGGTGTTTGAAGGTTGACCGTCTGGGTAAATCTTAAGGTTCACGCAATTTTTGCAATTATCGGGGCCTGGTCCTGTACACCCTTTGCATTCCTTATCACACCGAACGCACATGTGCGCGTCGTCATCAGCGTAGTGATCGTCCGGGCAATCGTCTTCGCATTGCTCACCGTGTTTGTAATGGGTACACTCCTGACACACCAATTCATGGAAACCGTATCCAACACACTTTTTGCAGCGTGGGTGGCACTTCCTGCATATCGTGACGACATTCATGCTATTTTGAAGCTGTCCTGACTCGGTGTAGTAACCGTTGGGACAATCTTCGTCGCGCTGAAGGCAAACCGTAGTGGTGCCATTCATTATAGCTTTGTCGCAGGATTTGCAACCACCTGTTCCGAGAGTATTGCTGGGACCAGTGCAGCCATCCGCACAGTTCCTATGACAAGACCGGCAAACTCCTCCATCCGCATATTTGGTGGCCGGGCAGGACGATACGCAATATGGGCCGTCCTTGTAGTGTTTGCAGGTGGTACAGTTGTCAGCGCCAGGACCAGTGCAAGAAAACCCACATTGTTCGTGACACTTCTTGCAGATATTGTTTTCGTCCTTGTAAATTCTATAAACATAAGATGAAATAAGCGCCGATGTTCGTGACTATGGTAAATTATATAAGATGTACATACCCAGGTAGAGAGTTGCAATTCTGAATACATTGGTTGCCATATTTGAAGTTGGCACATGCCAGGCATTGATCCGGTCCAGCCCCCCAGCAACCGTCTAGCCCACATTGCTTGTCACAAACGAGACCTTCCCTGGAGCAATTACTGGCCAACTTGTTATATTTAATCATCGATGCGTGGTCGTGGAGTCGCACAATTCTCGTCCAATTAATCTGCCCCGCGTAACACAAATTGGTGTTCTCCAAAATGATCACAGTACCCGAATTAATGCTCTTCAGAGATTTGAGTTCCAGGGATTCCAATGAGGTCTTCACAATGAAGAGCGACGAGAAGTATTCATGCAAATGTCTACCACCAATAACTTCCAAGTTTCGGAAGTACGATAAGTTCCTGAACGCAGTGTGATTGCCTTGAATGTTTATGAAACCTGTCACTTCCTTCACCGTACTGAACACTTCCAATCGATCAGGATGCATCGCAGGAATACGATCCCCAAAGGTGTAGTTCGGGAAGATGTGCTGATAGCCGTAGAAGGAATTGTCCAAGATTTGAATAGACCCGTCAATTATCGTGCAATCGCGGAACGTATCGATATTAAGTGCATGGATGGTGCCGTCACCAGTAATCGGACAAGTTTTCGGACACGGGCCATCACAAGGAACACACTCGCCGTTCGTTGCCTTCTTGTTCGGCGGACATGTCCGCACGCAAGCGCCACTGTCTTTCAGCAAATGTTCAGGACACCTTTTCACACACGTCGCGCCGTACGCGTACTTCCCGTTGGGATTCGGTTCCCAGGAGTATGTGGTCGGATTGTAGATCTGCATCGGGGGACATTCCTGTGTGCACACACCGTCGTCGTAAAAGTTTTTGCAGGCCAAGCAATCACTCTGTTTAGGGCCCGTGCATCCACCGGCGCAGAAGAGATGACAGCATTGACGCGGTTCCGAACCGAAGCATCTCCCTTGATAGCACTGCGGACTGCAGAACTCCTTGGAAAACTGCTGGCAGTTCTCGGGTCCGTCGCCCCAGCAACCCATGGAACAGCTGCTGTGACAGGGACTGCACTCTCGTTCGGGGGATGTAAAGTTGTAAATGTACACGTACGTCCCCTGCGGGTCGCTGATGATCTCATCCCAATTGATGGTCTTGATGTGGCAGAGATTATAATTGTTGAACAAGCCGATGCTCCCACTCAAAACATCTCTAAGGGCAGGCAGTTCCAGAGTGAACATTTTCGACAAGGTCACAAGAAGTGAAAACTCCTTCTCGTGCACATTCAGCTTGAACAACGTCCGCCCACGGATGATCTGCAGTCGAGGGAGGACAATCTTTCGGATGTCCACGTGCGAAATGAGAACGTAGCCAGTCACCTCGCGAATGTATTGCAGAAAGCTAAGATCCAGATTCTCGTCCTGCAGCCATGTCAACTCGAGATTGCCGTCGACGTACGTGCAGTTCGTGAAGCGCTCCTTCATGTTGCGATAGTGGTGGTCCCGATTGGATGGCACTGACATGCGGCCATTCGTCCCAATGCATACTGAAACGTCGAACATAAACATGAGCATCGTTTTGCATGCGCCAACAAGAGAAAAACAAGGCGCTACCAGTGCACAACTATCATTATCATAAACAGCCCAAACACGCGTTATTTTTTTTCATTTCCACTGAAAACTAAAAATATCGTCACGGCGGCAAAATATGTTCACGTACGCCATGCGCGCGGCACGGCATATGAACAACGGCGCCTCGGGCCGAAATCCTGTTTTACGACTTTTGCTCTTGCCGCGCGCTCTCGCGGGGCCGCTCACTAATAACGTTTATTAATCCTCTCGTTGTGCGCGCGAGCGAGAGCGACGCCGGGTCACATTCTGCGATCCAAAGAGCCTATGCCAGCGGAGCATGCACGCTAGCGGCGACGAATTCCATCGGAGTTTCTACATTTACCATCCTGCTCGCGCGCAGCATCCCGCGAGTGTCGCGCGCGGAGAGCGGAGCTACAAGTGTGTAAACGTTTATTGGGTACCTTTCCGAGCCGCGCCGCCGTCGCTTTTTGTTTCTAAGCATTACCAACCGAGCACGCGTCATAAAACGAAGAAACGTTGGAAGGTCGACGTAATGGATTAAAATCTAATTCGTTGGAAACGCAGCGATACGCGTCGTCTAAAGGCACTCAACCGCCAGCCAGCAGGAGAGTTTCTCTCCCGTACCTGCGGCGGGAAATTAATGATAATGCCCGCCGGCAAGTGTTCAATGTAGGCGCAGCGTACATATTTGTTTGTCATAGTTCGCATGTGCATTGCGTCCAGGCGCGATTTGAACTCGCGCCCGAAAGTGCGACGCGTAGGCATGGCATTCAAGGCGAACCACCTGGTCCCGCCGTACCTGCGGTACCTCCACCGCGCGCGCGCGCGCGAAAATATAATATCGCAAATATTATGACGCCTTTTATGGTATAGTTGTTCTCGGAAATGTTATTGCGGCATGCGGTCGAGCGCGAACGCGTTAAACATTGCCTAAGCAGGCCGCGCGTGCGCGCCGCACGGCTCGCGAGAGCGTTGAAGGCAGGCAGGCCTTTGCAGGAATTTCACGAACACCCGAAGTTGAACGGTACATATAATGCCACACGAAAAACACTTGCGGCGCTCTTCGGGCTGATTGTGAGCGCGCGCTCCGGCGATCCTCTCGAAGAGGCTTCCACGACCGCCTCATAAATTAGCATAAATTCATCTCTGTCGAGAGTTGGCACTACTTTTTATGTTAATTCATGTTCGGATTTTACTTGTTTGTTTCGGCGATGACGCCGCCGAGTGTTCCGCGAAGAGAACACCTTGAGCGCTAACAAGTTGTGCGGTAATGTATGCGCGAAACTCACAGTTATACATATTTTTATAAACGTTTCGAATAATTCGCAAGCATCCGACATTCCGGCACGACTTTTTTGGTGCCGAAAAGCGCAAGAATTTGATTTTTAAACCGACGGAACGCGCGCTCGTCTTGTTCTAATATTAACACAGCACGAGTATGTTTTCCTCGGTCGTATTCCAAGAAGTCGGTAAAATCCCGACTTCAAACAACACCAGTCCGTCGCCGTCGCGTTAATTGTTTAAACAACGTCGGTACTTGTTAGTACAGTCCGTTCTTCTCGACGGTGTTTGCTTGGCACTTACTTTTTCCTTTGGTATACTCTGGGTCTCTGTCGGCATGATCGGTCTTTCGAATTTTGCCCTCCGTTTTGTGGTACAATTGCAGTTGCGAGGTGTTTCTGTGGGGCTTGTAGAAAGCGGCGGCGGTGTCGCCCAGGACGCTGCCGCCGCCATTATTGTGGTTGAGCTTGTTGCGATTGCGTCCCTTGCCCGCTGCCACGCCGCTCGCGACGCACACAGCTAGCAGGACAAACAGCCACGCACCCCTCTGTCGACCTGTGTTGCTCGGCAGCAACATGGCGACCAGTTACAGCCGCCTCCCGTCACATGATCGCCATATCGTCATTTAACTAATCGCAGTTGTCGTCCTAAGCGGCGTTCTGAAAGGTATTCCTTATTTTCACCACTTTCGCAACAAATCACAACAGCCGCACGGGGATACAGGACAATGTCGCGCAGTCACACTGTTCAGCAAGAGACTATTTCTTGGGCGCGAACGAAGCGAATTAACAGAATCGAAATCAACAAACGCTGTGTACGGTTCGTGCACGTTCACATTATCGTCATCGTGTGCGTACGTGCTTCTGAGAGCAAAGCATGCGGTTGGCATGCGAGCCATAACTTGGTGATAAGTTATTTGTTGGTGTGCTTAGTTGGCGCGAAAAATCGCCGCGAGTTTTCAGTTCCCTGGAACGAAGAATTCGATACTCGACTCTTTTTGCTTTCGAGCCGCTCGGGGCTCCGGGGCCGTCGGCGGCGATAACGAAATCTCGCCGCACGGCGCATTCATCCGAGAATTCCTCGCGAAGTAAAATGAGCCCGGACCAGCGCGCCGCTATCACGCTGTGCGTGCGCGTCGTGCCGCGCCGCTGGAATGATGGCAGCGCGATGGCGGCGAGCCGCACGAATCCTGCGGCACGAAGCGCACGACTCGCTCGTGATGGAAACAAACGAGTATCGGCCGCGCGCGGACAATGCCTGAGTAATTTCAACGCGGCCGCGCGCGAGTACCGCGCGAAATTTTGTTTGCCTATTTGCGCGCGCGTCGGCAAGAGAGAGAGACGCTCGACGGGCAGCCACTCGAAAGATGACTTTTCTAGGTAGCGCACCTTGCGCTCGTGTAAAATATGCGCGCAACAAAAGAGCGTTTTACGAGAAATCCATGAGGCATCTTTCGGAAGGATGGTGCCCCTTCTCAGGGCGGATGATTGACGTTCGAAAGCTGCGAAGCGAAGGTACGCCGCGGCTGACGCCGAAAGAATAGGGTGGTTCTCGACGCGGTGGCGCTATAATAAAAACCCTCTTCACGTGGAACAAAACATCCCATCGAGATATATCGAAGAGTGTAATTTGCGTCGCAGCGAGAGGGCACACCTCAGGAGGGCTCCCACCTCCTGACCGCTCATCAAACTATATTTTTCGAGTCCTAAACGTTCCGCCTTCGTTTTTATCAATATTTCGCATTTCGTTAATCGCTTTGGCGGCAAGAGGATAAAATGCCCCCGGGCGAAATGGTAAAAAACGGCCGACAACGTTCAGATTCATCGTCCGCTTCGCGCGGGGGGACCGTGCACGGGTCCGAACAAGGAGAATCAAGGCGCAGAGCATTGGAGGCACATCGGAGGCGCATTATCAAACTTTAATCTATAATCACGAGTCACGAGCGACGTGCGCGGCGCGAGCCGAGAGAAGTACGGAATCGGCATTATTATCTCGGTCGTAATAACACGGTGGAGACTTGGTCGGCTAGCCAGGCTAGATGCAAGCGCGTCGAGTCAGCAAGAGCTCGAGCGTGCGCCGAAGTTGAAGGACCGCGCCTTGGAAGATGTAACTCTACTCTCGGGCGCTGTCTACTTCTAGCCGGAACGTCGGCGGGCACCAGTAAGCCCCGCGGCAGGAAAATCTTACAATTAATTTGTAACGACGAGCCGCATTGTATGATTGCAAATGAAATGATCTTCAGCCGCGAGTGTCCCCCAGGAACGCAGAAACGTCAGTTGTTTACAATTGCTTTTTTTGGTGTGCGCGCCGTCTGGGAGTCGCGTGTGTTGGTCGTGTCCGTATATGACGCAAGAAAGCAAGAACTGACGTGGTAGGTGTAGATTTCACCGCTAGCGCTCCTACTATCGAAACCTACACGTTCTCTCCGCGAGCACCACACGACAACAGCCGGAGTCGCTCTCCGCGGTTGGCTCAAATAATAGGCGACCAGGCATTTGACTCAGCCGCTTGCGTCGCCACGAGTTCTGGAAGTTTCTCGGCGATTTGAATACGCGCTTTGCACACGGTATGAAAATTACGGACGCGGCGACGGAAAAGGATGATTTTCATGTCAGCGGCTAGATTCGCACTAATCCCGGTCGAAATTGCCTAGACCCCGAGCCGGCTTCGGATTCAAATCGAACTTCAATTGTTGCTGAAGGCATGCCTGGACTCTACGTGCGCAATTAGCGAGCGGCGCTGGAGGCAGAAGCAACTGGTGGTCAGCGCCTTCCGAGAAAAGCGCCTCGCTCGTCGATAATTAGGGATATTTGCGATAATCGAATTATCCTGGACTGCCGCACGATTCTTGTACGTTCTCCGCGGAGAAACAATGCGAAAATTGCGATTCGCGGTAATGTTTATCGTTTATCGCGCGCATCGCTTCGCTCGTTGCGGCAGAGACGATCGCAGGACATCGGGACATGCGGGACATTCCCGGCCGTTTCGCGCCGGAGGAATTCAACAAAGGCCCGCGGCATACCGGCGCTATTATATTGTCCGCTGGATGGTTCGCGGATGGCGGCGCGCCGAAGGAAGAAAATAAATAATCGCCGCTGCATCCTCGGCCGAACGCCAGAATATTCGAGCAATGCGCCGGGCATGCCGCGACCCCGTGCGACAAAAGGCGCGGAACGCCGCGGCGATTCGTTTGAAACAAAGGACCGAAACGAGCGCTCGTTCTCGGCGCATTTAACGATCGAAACTAGAGCTCGCGATTCCTCCGAGGATGTCCATTGTTATTGTTCGCTCGCGCTCGCCGTTTCTTTAATTCGCGTCGAAGCTCGCGTCGTTCGTGCATATTGGCATGGGAGCGTTTGTGAAAGATATAGGTGAGTTGCTGACAAGAAGAACGGTGTTGCAGTCACTTTTCTGTACCTGGCAATTAAATCGCCTCGGCGCGCCGGTCCACCCCCGTGGTGCTCGACCTTACCGGGCTTGCTTCGAACACCTTTCGGCTCAAATTATACATCTTGCACCTTTTGCCTGCCTAGCCGCCGAACACGGCCAGCGCACACAATGCCCCGACCATTTAAATCACGCTGACTTCTCGACCTTCACAATAACAAAAACAGGAGGGGTGCGCTGCACC
>JARRAA010005487.1:0-13339 GCA_030557295.1 Ecitodaemon sp. MM-2014
AAAAATTTTTTTTTTTTAAACAAACGAAAGCTTACTCTATAAACCTAGGGCACTTTGGGTTAGACGTGGCGCCTTCCCAACACGTGCTTTCTTATTCCAGCTCCACCTGACCACAGAGCGCATGCGCTTCAGTTTCATTTAATTGTAAGTGATAAGAGCAAAGAGAGAGAGCAAAGTTAGACCATATTGTCGTGGTTTACTCAAGACTAAAGATATATTTTCAATCTATGACTATATATATATACAAGGGTTGGTTATTGTACATGTTTTTACTAGTGACTCTCCGGGTGTCCAGAGGGTGGACGCCAAATGTGCACGTTTGGCACGTTCGAGATGGTCGGCGGCAGGAAACCAGTCATAGATGAAACTCTATTTTTTGCTGAAGGTTCTCCGGTTCCCTATCGTTGTGGACACGTCATGACAATATGATAAAATCCTGCAAGTACGCAACTTGATTTTTTTATTAATTGCGGGAAATTTTATTTGAGAATATTATTTATCTTTCTTTCAATGTCTTCTTCACTAAATTCTCTCTAAATTGTGAAATACAATTTCGTCAAGCACTTTGAGCGGCAATTAATACCAAAATGCCAAGATCCGAACATTGGCCTCGATTTATAGAAAAATCGTAATCAGTGCACCAAAATACACAGGAACCAATTGAATTTTTTTAAATAAAATTTTCATATTAGACAGTGTTATTTAATATGGAAGACGTAGGGTACAGTCGTTTCGACTGAACTCTTTTCCGTCATTCAGAAAAAAACCTAAAATGTTTGATGTATCATAGGGATGGTCAAGCAACTTCATAATTTTCAAAATTTGCATTTCAAAGAGCCGCAGTCTGGCCACCTCTGATATATCAGATTCAAAGCTTGAGTATTCTAATACCTAGAAACGCTAGCTCACATGTTCATCAACCCAGGTCTTGCGCCATGTGTCAGTTTTGTCTCATTGTCAGCAGACGGATGGTAAAGTCTAATTGAAGTGTGAATGCTAAAAGTAACATGCAACTGAATATCTGGACTGTTGCATAGACGTGTCTCAGCGACGATCTTTGCAACGGTTGCGGAAGTTGTTATAACTAATTCCTTTTAACGTACATTCTAGGAAAATGTTTTTATTGAATTATTTTGTTATTATTAACCAAGCACTGAGATAAGCAGATATTTTCATATAAAATTAACTTTATACTGAATTAATTACATTCAGTCTACATAAAATTTTAATGTAATTAATGCATATTTAAAAAGACACTTGCAATTAATTTAATTTAAATGTGCGGTGGCGGAAATTCATAATTAAATTAACAGCCAAAGTGCACTAGATGATGTTGCCGGGATCTAATGTGCAGGACGTCCATCTCATCCCACTCCCAAGAGAGTGTCCTGGATGTTTTTAGTATTCCTGCACCACGATGCGCGAGCACTGCAAACTTCCCGCGCACCGACAACTCATCTTTATTGCATTATACAAACCTACATGCAATTATTGAGGAGGACACAAGTGAATTAAAACTACTTATCCCGCGTAAGTTGCGTTAAGCCGCGCGGTAAATGTTCGCGCGCCAGTTTGACTCCGTCGCCTAGTTATGCATAACCCAAAATAGTATTTCGGGAGACCGAAAGTCGGAAACGCCGCATTTCGCAAATGGCTGCCCTGCACTGGGCTTAATAAGGCATTACATTGGTCGCTTTTATTTGGCGTGCTCGGCGAGCACTCAAAAAATACGCGGCCATGCAGACGAGCAACAAAAAGAACTTTTGTTCGGTCGCGGGTGGCGGAGGCGCGCAATGCAATAAATTAAAACTGTCGCTGATGCATTGCCGCGGGATGCGACATTGCCCTGGGAGCGCTACAGAGAAAAAGGTTCCGACTAGAGATATGACTACGAAGAACCCACGAAGTGCAAGCACCATGGATAACATTAAAAAAACGTCTCTAACCAAAAGGGCGACGGCCACGGCTCGGAAAGCAAGAATGCGCAAACAAAAAGTCATTGAGTGAGTCTGTCGAGCTGTGGAGGGCGTTATGCGGTCGGCGGCGTGTGCATCGCGCTAGGCGCCGGACTCTAGCACTTGACTAGCGGAACAGCGGTTTGGCATCCAAGCTTAGCCGGGGTGATAAAAATGTCGATAAAAACGAATGCGCTCGTTGAGTTTCGAGCAGTGGGCGGCAGCCGAGAGGCGCTGCGCCGCCGCCGCATTCGCGTCCGACGGGTGCTCGGCGGCGGAAAATGGGAATGGATGTGCGCTGCACATGTGCACCATCTAGCCTCCGGCATCGAAAGCCCTTTTTCGATGTAAATAGAAAATTGAGTTGATATTTTATGAAACAGCGCCGCCATTAAAGCCAAGTGGAATTGCCTCGGCTCTCTCCGGACGCCTGTTGTATTCGGCCGCGATAAGGAGCCGAGGAGATGAGGCTTTATCTCGACGTTATCGTCCAATCCTAACGTATTGCATCATGCACCTCGGTCGACAGCGCCGAAACTTCGATACCTATGTTAAAAAGGGTGCTTCACTTCGTCGCCTGGCGTCTTGGCTTTTTTGTTTTTATTCTTTCGCATTCGCACTCCATCCGGTAAGCACTCTGCGGTTGCATGATAAAGCCAGTGGTTGCAGCAGTGCTCCGAGGCGACAATGTAGCAACGTGCAAAAAGCAATCCCGCAATGTCTATATCGGTTTATAGTGACTGAGGGGTTGGTTCGGCGACTTGTTGTGGTCTTACGTGGCGAACCCTAGCCCGACCGATGTAATTTAGTAAAGGACTGCATGCCACCACATAAAACTAAACTTTTTCCTTCTTGGTATTAAAGTTTAATAAGGCGAGAGTCATAAAGCGAGAAGGTATTAACTTCGGCACGTGCAAATTGAAGTATAAAATGACACATCTTCATGTATTCCTTTTATTTTCCGGGGAATTATATCGGAGGAATTTATTCCGCGACATGAAAGATGCATAACTTTTCAACTACGACGTTCCTTTGCATAAAACTACAAAATTGAAAGAATATTGCAACCTGCAACAAGAGTGCGGCTTTGGGACAAAGCAGAAGTCGAGAAGAATGTCGGCGCTTTCAAGATCCCCGCGCAAAATTTGTCATATAAATACCTGCGGGCGCGACGCTTCCGCGTCGAGCGTTCTTTCGCTCGCAGTCGTGCAGTGCATTGTCATAGCTTTAATGGACGAAAATTCGTTATCGATTGAAAAGCAATTTCGCGCCATGAGCGTTCAGTAGCTGCACAATCTGGAATATTCACGCCGCACGCGCCTACACTCCGAGACGCGTTTTCAGGGCATAAGCGTGTGTAGAACAAGGCGTAAGCGGGAAATTTTGAAAAAACACGCGGCGCTTATGTACACGGATAAAACTCCGGGTAGGCACATAATTTTCTGAATAAACACTCAACCGTGTATTATGTAAAAACACTACCTAGCAAGTGGCAATTTTGAATGCCAATATTTATCGCCCCTAACACCTTTTCAGCTTATGTTATGGCATTATTGGTAATTTTATTAACTGCACATACAGTTTTTGCCCTGGAAAAGGTGAAAGTTAATTTAAATTAAATGGTACTATACCTTGATACATAATATATCATTTTGGACCCAAATATTAGTAATTATTTTATATGCTGTTACTGTTGATAAAAAATCTCAAAATCGATCTTGTTGCAAGCGCGCACCATACATTTTCATATTTTTAAACATTACAGATTGTATTTTGTCCAATCTTATCAATAATATTTATAAAAATGCCAAACATGTTGGTACATAGAGAAACCTAAAAAAGTTCTATCCTCGCATGGCGGTCGATATAAAGTAAGTTGAATAAAACTGATGATTGAAATTGGATACTAACTGTAAATATTTAACAAGTATGATAGAAATCATAAAAACTTTTGTGTATTCAAATTTTTCATTTATCCAACAATCTGTGCGGAATGGTCTGTTAAATCAAAAACAAAAAACTCACTTTTTACTTTCGGGGAATTAGAAAATTGATAATATAACAACCACTAACGCCTTATTAGGACTTGAACGAGATCCATAATATTCTAAATATCATAGAAGCAATTACCTAAAAGTACAGAGACGCCTGGCTTTTACGTGGTGATGTAAATTTCTAAAAATAAATATAAGTTGATGCCCCAGGGACGTCACCTGTCGGTTACGGGTTAATGACAATTTTCCAGCTGGAATTTCGCAGGAATTTATTTAAAAAACGCGACACAAAGCGTCATCACTGTATTGCGAACAGGTTGTTTGGATTACATTCTGACAACGAGCTTGCAGACACCAAAAATT
Organism: Ecitodaemon sp. MM-2014; assembly: GCA_030557295.1. NCBI lineage: Eukaryota > Metazoa > Arthropoda > Insecta > Coleoptera > Staphylinidae > Ecitodaemon > Ecitodaemon sp. MM-2014. Next base: position 4,313 of record JARRAA010005487.1, read on the forward strand.
GTTTCACTCGTACCTCGCAGTCTCTCTGGGAATTTTTTACATTGTTTTCCTTTCAACTCCACCGCTTAGCCTTGTGCGCAATGTAAAAATATTTTGAATAATTCATTGGGAAATAAAAAACTCGAAATCACTAAATCCCCTCAAAAAAACCGAAATGGCAATTCCACACTTTAGAGAGCGCATTGAACACGTTCTATTCGAAAACGTAACACGGTATATTGGCGCATAAACAGTTTTCACGAGCAATAATTTACGTTTATGGTGCTCAGGACTAGTCCCGGCTTCGAAATTGCACCTATTCATATACAATATGTTTAGTTGTGCGACGCTACCCGAAAAATATCGCGTGAAAGCTTATATGCGGCTCGGACTAATTGAATTCCTCGGGCAATTCCATGTAACATGTGTTAAGACTCGATGCTTAACAGCAAATGAATCGTGGTCGCACTGTTGCTTATCCTTTGAATCCATTAAGGGTGACTTACAAGTCTCACATGTCTGGATAACACTAATGCTGCCCGTCGAGCGGAAAGCGTACGTGCATTTGCATGCTGCGCCGTTGCGCGCGGATTAACAAATTTATCGGATTTGCAAGTTTCTGCGCGAGATGCATTATGTCGTCATAAATGCACGACGGGCGCAGTTTGTTTAAAAGCCGTGCGCGCACATCAATGAAATTCGTTTTAAATATTAGTGCCACGCAATGATCGCCGGGGAAAGTCGTGCACACGATTATGAATTCACAAAGATGATATAAAAGCGGCTGCAACAATAAATCAAGCGGAAAACTAACGTTCGCATGAAACATATATGCAACTCGCTGGGGATAAAATGTACATTACGCCCAGCTACAAAAATGTCGTGCGTATGTGATGTTATGGGCACTCTCGTAACATGTATTTAACGCCCAGGGTTATAAAATATGCGAACATATAAATTCGAGAGGGTTTTATTTTAAAAATAGTGGACTGGTGATAAATACACAAATTTGTTTAACTAATTACTGGATAGATATGTTTGTATTGGCTTTGGTAATAAGTAGTGACCGTTTTTTCGTCCACATTTTCCTTTTTCTACAATAAATGGAGATGAGCAATGGAGCAGTGGAGCAAATTGTTCTATTATCGTCCACAGATTTGTTTGTAGGTAGAGCAATTTGTAATGAGTTTTTTTTATTAAAAATTCGGCAGTTCCTCCTCAAATCTAACAACAATTTAATCAACTGTGTATTCTCGCCTATTGCTAATAATCTCCTGCCATTGTTCGACCAGTTTCTCGATGCCCCTTTGCCAGAAATCAGGTGTCCTAGATTCTGTCTAAGAAGTTGTGGAGCCAATTTTGTAGGTCCTTTTCATTATTGGAGGTTACGAATGTTAACAAATGAAGACGACAAAATTGTAGAGTAGAAAGAGGAGAAAATGAGCTTTCGATTGGTGTAGTATACTTCTCATACCTATTTTTGCTCATTCCTTATTACTCAATCCAACATAATTCTTTAACAATGTTTTTTTTTAGTATGGTTGTCATCATATGGCTTAAAGAAGCTACGAAACGTGAATTAACACATCAGCATTTGGAAATTACAGCCGTTATAAGAAAAATCTTTGATATGTAAAGTCGTATAGAATGATTCACGGATAAAGAACGTGCACCATGCAAAATAGGCTCTTCTATCAAATGTTAGCACGTTGTTGAATTAATTTATAATCATTACAGCTGCCCCTAAGCTCAACTAGCCGCGGTCTCCCCCTTATTTTTCTTTAATTAAGTCCAGAATAAATACAGCCTCATATAAAACAAAATACCAAGTATACCAAGAACATTTTCGTTTGAAAATTTGATGAAAGTGGACTTGGCAAAAATAAAAATAAAACTTATCGCCACGTCGGTTGTAATATGTCTCGGCTTTACTGGTTTTACTTCAATCTCCTCCAGCAAGTTCGTTAAATATTCATTGAAACGATGGTAAAAAATTGTCGCCGAATCTTTTGTTCTGTTTCAGTTCCACGTAGCGCGCCGTGCGTTTCAGCGAGTACAAGAACCGTTTGATCTCACGGTCGGCCAACTTCGCAAACGACGAATAGAAAATGGAATAATAAAAGAAACAATTTATATGGATATTACGGCCGCCCAGCGTTTCATTAGGATAATAAAAATACGGCCAATGCGCAATGAAAAATTTTTCGCGTTCAATCTAGTCGAATTCCGCGTCGAATCTGCTCGATTTGCATTCTAGTTCGTCCATTAGATTTGTTTCGATAGATTTGCACTCGTTTGCATTTCAAGTGGAATCGAAGGTGTTGCGAAATGCAATAGTGAATAACGATCTCATTTTGATTCACATCGGTCCATTGGGATCCGAACAAATTGGCACATTGAAAATCTACCAGGCATAAAAGACACAAAAAGGAGTTAAATTCGTTGCGATTTATTCGCTGAAAGGAATAGCTTTGAATGGGGCGCTCCTAAGACGTTTTAAGTGCTTTGGACCTTGTAACCGAAGGTTAGTATTTGAATTCTGCATTAAAAAAGAATTCTCAAGGCGAGCACGTAAATATAAAATATTTCCGTATTAATGTTTATGCATTTTACGACCTCTTGCCAGCCCTCGCTATCTGCCCTGCACTTCAATTCGCCTAGTGTGTTTGCTCAAGTTTATCGTGATTTATATTAGCCATATGCGAGTTTGGCGAATTAAAATTTAATGGACGAGCATGAATATTCATGAGGCGAATAAAAATGCCAGCTGAAATGTTGACTACAACCCTCTGCGCAATGCGATCCAAAAAAAGTTTTTTGATGCCGCGTATAAATCTGCACGCGTTTTCACCTACTTTCCATCTGCCCGATATCTTCACTCCTAACTCATATTTATAGATCAGCGGACAATAAATTTGAATTTCAGATGGGCGCTCTTTAAGACTATAAATTTGATTATTTTGGGCGTTCCGGGTGCAGCGGTCTATCTTGTTTCGGACGGGAATTATTAACGGAATAACGTGGACGGATGTGCGCGAAGGGTACATCTGCATATTTATGAAACCGTAAAACACTCATCGGATTTGCAAAATTGGTCAACGCAGCATGCTTTGTTTTGGCACTCTGGTCGAGCAGATATAATCGCGAACGTTTCGCAGCCGTGAAGCGCGCGAACCGGATGGGGCGATTCGGTCAATCGCGAGCGGGCTTTTTGTCCGCCGTTTTGGCGGCTCATTGTTCGCGCATCGCGCCACTTGTGCGCGCACTGCATTTCCGGCGGCCGGCACGCGAATTTTCATCCGTCCCAAAAACGATTGCACCCGGCCTACCCGCTGACAACCCCGAGCCATTATTATTAGGACTGCGCTGCCTCCAATTTGGTGCTGTTCGACACGAGATAAGATTCTCTCGGCCGGCGCGCGCTCCTCTCTTTCGCCCCGATCGCGTCTACAATAAATCAAACATAATAGACTGCGGTCTCTCTCGCCCGGCGCGTCCACCTCGGTTGGTCGCGCGCACATAATGGGCGAATCGAAATTTTCAATTCGACAATCGGCGCGCGCGCTCATTCGCAGTTCGCATCGCCCGCACTGAGGGCACATTCAATTGAAAAACGATTTATGACAGCTTGCGGAAAGCTGCTGCGCGCAAATTAATTTAATTAAAGTTCATTGTTAATGTTTGTTGTTCCTTACAAGCTCGTCTAAGTTAAGAAAATTAATTTATAGTTGGATTCGTGGGTTAATGGAATTGAAATGTTAATAATTAAGATTTTATCCAACCCTCCGGAGTTTGTCCTTTGTGATCGTCCTGTGCAGGGATTTTTCAATGCGCATTGTTCGCAAATGTCGAATAGGGTAGAATCAGTATAGTTATCACACTGGGATACTTGCCATGTTTTCTATATAGTAGACTATGTTACAGACATCTTAGAGACTTGCAATTTTTTGTAACATAAAGTGTTTTTCTTCTAGCAAAGCCCGAAGTAGATGAAAGATTAGATTCGCACATTTTTCCTTGATGTGCGAAAATCTGTGGCGGTGATGACCCGCCCCGTTGGGCGAAATTAGTATTGTCACATGTGATATTGATGCAATTTCAACTAAATATTTGCTTTATCAGATACATAAGAGTATAAAGATCACGTTGCATAAACGTTTGTTGTAAATTGTCTCATTTGTTTAGAAAACTTGAAATACAAGGCAACAAGTATAGCCGGCTGATATAGTTGGTCTTCAACCTGGGTTCGGCGGAATCCTAAGGTTCTTGGAACGTTGACAGGGGTTCCGCAATAGATTCATAGATTACGGATCTTTATGCTACGCGAACAGCTTTTTAAGCGAAGGAACTGGGGTTCCTTCACGAAAACCATTAACTTGGAGGATTCCAAGGAGGACAAGAGAGACAGTAACATTGCCACTACAAATAATTCAGGACGCATTTTTATGACAAATACCATGAAACGAGGCAACTATCCCAGTTTGTGGCAAGGATCCCAAAATCTGTTTTATGATCATGCAAATTTTCATCGTAGTGGCGCAAATCTCCTAAAATCAGGGTTAAGAATCAAATTCGTGGGTTTATTTGCGATTGACGAGGCTCTAACGAAAAACTACTGATTTTACCCCATTACTCTGGACGCAAACGGAAGTAATTGGGTCGTAAAACAGTGATAAAATCTACATGGTGCATTTTTGTGCCAACAACCATTAATATTTGAGCGCCGTACTAAATTTTAAGTATTCCATTTTCCAAAATGGCAAGCAAGCGGCAAGCGGCGCGCGCGTTGTTCAATTAGGAAAAGAGCGTAATCCCTTTGCTGCATTAAGGCGTCACTTTGCATTCATATTTGTTTTAGTGTACTTGCGGTCGTGCGCATTAACTAAATCCTTGCGAGCTTAAATATTCGCAAAACCATTAAGTCAGAGGAAAGAAATGGGGAATTTGCGTAATTGAAAATCTCATGATCAAAATTCGTTGAAAATCGCGTTGAAAATTGAGATAAAGCAAACGAAGCCTGGCCGAAACACGCTGTCAGCAATCTTGAAGGACGAATATCCTGCTAGGTTTACATATTTCGTTATTGTTCTGGTATTACTGGCGACAGCACTTCTTCAACACTACCCATTTGACAGAATGCAATTGCAGCGAAATGCTTTATTAATACGGCCGTCCGATTTACCGCACAAAGAACAAATCAGCATATTGCCTCGGCGCGCTTCGTTCTGTTAATTTCGGTGGGCGGAGCGCGGAGATTTCGAAGTTTGCAAACTTACTAAAGTTAAAAAGCTTTCTTGTTTTCGTTTCACGCATCCGCACGACGGGCGCATTCGTTGCGGAACATCCGCGCCGCGCATTAATTAACTTTTAATTTGGCGCTTCGTTCTTGTAATGTATAGTCGATGTCATCTCGAATCTTTGGCGCTTCCACTTTGGCGTGTATTGTAGTCGAGCCGAAATTATTAACGAAGCCGGAGTGCGTATTTCCACGGACCATTTAACTCAATTTGGCGAGCAAACTCTCGGCAATCTTTCCCGCTTTTGCATCCGACCATGGCGGACTAACCCCCTTTGTGTATTCATCGCCGGTATACTCCTTTGGGATTTAATTTGAAGTGCTTGTCGAGTGATGCGTCAAGTCACCGAATGGCAACTTTTCGTTTTGACACATCAACGAAGTCGACACCTCCCGACAAATTATCTTTCTAGATTTCTGGACTGGAACTTTCCAAGATGGCAAACAGTATAATAAATTTAATTAATGTTAATCCTTGTGCACCAGCTTCGGTATGAATTTCATTAAAATCCTGACAATATACAATTTTAATAAAATTCCACAATGATTGCTTTTATATTCCATCATGATATGTTTATACAAGCCATACAAATGCTTTTTTAATAACTTTCCGACATCGGTAAACATGTACAAGGAATCAATAAAAGTAACGAAAGAACAATCGAAAATCATAATAAGCATTAATAGAGGATAGGAGGGCCTTTTCAATTTTTACGTGGATTGTCGATGGAAATAGGATTGAGATTACAAATCATATGTGATTGACGTCTGCAACGTTTCTTGTTCTGGCTGAAAAAAAGGCACATCAAACACAACCTGATGTTTCTGTCGCGTTGGCAAATCAATAATACGGAACGAAATTGAATTTTCCTTTTTTGCACTATTTTGTTCCTTTTATGCAGTCAGGCGAAACGGTTATGACAAACGTTTGCGGAACGAGGGCAGAAATTGAATTCGCGATGATTGATGGGCAAGTTGCAAGCGGGCGAATGTGAATCGGTAATTAAAGCGCGAAGCGTTTAATTCGTGTGGAGAATTTTGACGTTTAAATTAAACAAATCTTTTCGCCATCTGAGCGAGGCACAAAGAACGGAAAGCGGGACGCGCCCGTGTTTTCCGCTGCGGCGTTGTTATTTTATGCACGTATCCATACTTTGTTTTCCGCGCGAGTATTTTAAAGCAACATCGATATTGTTATATATTTTCCGCCCGACTGCGTGCTCGCAATATCCCGGAGCGTAAATAAAAGTTGGAAGACGGAAGAGGGAGGACGCGGACATGCGAAAGATGTAAACAAGCGCAACCGGCTCGTGAGGAATGAGCAAAACATTAATGTGGAAATGTCGGTGTTTTTTTAAATGCTCGAGGAATGCGAGTCTGCAGCAAAAAGCCGATATCTCTAAGATGTCCGGAGCGTGTCTCCAGTGACGCTTTATACAATTTTAATATCGCCCACGCCATCTCCAAACCAATGCATCCCGAAAGATGCAGCGCAAACATGTTCGGTTCATTGGGTTGTATTATATATGTTGCGCCATGCGGCTTTGGTGGTTGCGGGAGGGCACGAAACATTTACTTCTTCGATGTAACTTTGCATCACGTCACGGCCAGGATGTCAACATGCAATATGCAATATGCACGAGCACGCATCCGAAAAAGAACAGCGTTTCCAGATTTTATCGACAACGTCACAAAGACAGAAAGCAATCATTTCTCGAAAAGTTATAGAACCTCACCGACTGCAAAAGATTGATACCTACCACCTAAAATAACTCCTCCAGTGGACCGTGTAATATGGAGGCACATCAAAAACATAAATTCAAACCTCTACCAGCGCTGAATTTTAAAAACACATTAGAAATTCATAATGTATACGCAGTGGCATCATCTTAAAGCTTAACTGTCTTATTGCAATGATTGATGATGTTCTGCGGGGCACGGTTGATTTTTATTTTGGGCACAGCACATAACTGACATTTTGACGTTTTCGACGGAGGCGTTTACATTTTTGTATCCCTGTAATAAATTTGGACATTTTGGTAGTGTTAACTTCTCGGGGCGCGCATTGGCAAAACATGCTGCGAACCTAATTGGGGACTACGTCGGATCAATATTTTCTGCTTAGATATTACTTGCTCGAGGAATTTGGCAATACTCATTATTTGAGAATTCCGAGAACGTTGGGAACGCAAATAAGGTGCGAGTCAAAGTATTATATCAAAGCACGAGCAAAGCCTCATGCAGAAGAAACCTTGTAACCAGACAATGACAAGGCGCCTTGTAATTTTACATGGATAAACATAGTAACAAGGGAGCAAATCCTCGTGGCTTTCGTGGGGCGCTTTATTTTTTAGCGAGGTGGTGGGCTCGGGATGTTTGAAGTGGAAAATTGCACGTTGCCGTTTATTTGCTTTTAATTGGGACACGACGACGCGAACACATGAGACCGCCTCCAGAAGTTACGCAATCATTATTCGATTAGGCAATTAATTAATTAATTAATTAGATGAACAGCGAACCCAATATGTTTACTGTGCCCGAGGTACGAAAACAAATCGGCGGTGTGTGTTATAAATAGGGTTCGTGTCGAGGTGAAATATGAGTAACGCACGTAAATATGTCGTCAAAGATTATTATTACGAATCGATAAGAATCAAGGTCGGCGTTGGAAGGCTCATATGTGATCATTATTGTTCTTGCTTGTTTTGTAGTTCGCGGCGACAATCGCCTAGCTTCCTCGCACAAAACGATTCATGGTTGCGCCTTGATGTAATAGCTGGTTTGCCCTCGATGTTTTTTTTATTCTCGCCCCGCCCTCTGCACTTGACTCCTTACCGCAGTAACCCTACGCCATGATGGCTGCAGGAAGATTCAATCTACGCCGTATTTGCTTCGCGTAAACAATCAATTTCAGTCAATACGCCGGGCTGATTGAATTTATTCCGGGAAAGTATAATTTGGACGGTTGCTCATACTATTATACGTCCATTTTAGGTTAGGCGAAAAATGCGCCCGTTTCATTGCCGAAATAAAAGGGCAAGGTGTTTACAGATTTAATTAAAGTCGAGACACGCGCTGAATTTTAATATTGCCCATGATAAAAGTATAAACCCCAGGCGCGCTTTTTATTTCGAAAAACGCCTCACAATCAGATGGAAGCGCAAAAACAAAGTCGTTCCGAAGGTTAATAAAAGTCCGAATTAAGATGTGTCTCAATTCGGCACGCCCGACGCGTCTGATATTACGGCGGCGTGTTGGAACATTATTTGCGCAGCAAATAGAAATGGAGTGGAACGCGCGCGTTTTTCAAACGAGCGCAATGAGGGGATGTAAAAAAGTGCACTTCGGTGGAATAAGTTCGCCTGCGCGCGCAATAAACGTTATGCACTGAAATAAATGTCAAGACGCGGCGCAGTGTGACGGAAAATGCAGTTGAGCGAATTGCTGTTGAAAGAAAAATGCAAGCATGCATTCACATTCTATTAACAGCAAGAGTGCCGGGAAGCATTCCCGCTGCACCCATAGGAGTGATACACAACGAGATATTGCAAATGTTTGCTGATAAAGGGAAAATTGAATTTTTCAATTGCAAACTGCACGCATTTCAATGCAAATATCTCTTACCTATGCACCGATAGTCAATACAATTTTGTAAATTGATCAGATACTGTAATATGCGTCTGCACAATCCTTGAAAAGAACTGGAGCTGGATAATTTAGTTAAACTCACATTCGATCCTATGCATTAATTT